>JAJIYU010020250.1:0-10486 GCA_030144865.1 Tinospora cordifolia | reverse complement strand
TCTAATTTATTTTATTTTTCATGTGCCAACCCACCATTTGCACCCAAAATTTTTTAAAATCTTTGAAATTAATTTATTTGACTTATTTGACAAAATTCTGGGGTATTACAATTCCTTCCATTCCCTTTTGTTGGGTTTAGTTTGTTGTTGTATTTGGGGTGCCTTACTTCTATCATTCTGTTAAATGGGTGTTCTGCTTCTTTTGAGGTTCTTGATAGTTTTTGCTATTCCCTAGCCTCTTTTTCTTGTTTCTCAACTTCTGTTCGAAGTTCAGTTCTTGCTCCAGTGTCAACGCCTTTTCTACAACGTCTTTGAATGTCTTCAAGCCTAATGTCATTATTATTTTTTTGGTCTCAATCTTGAGACCCTAAGTAAAACGATTAGCCTTCATCTTCTCTTCCCTAATCAACTCAAGTGAAAATATGGCCAATTTAGTAAAGTTGAGCTCGTATTTGACTATCGTCTTGTCTTTTTGGTGTAGCCTAATGAAGTTTTCCTTCATCTTCATCATTATTGCTTTAGGGAAGAACTTCTCATAGAATACTTTCTTGAATTCCTCCCAATTCATCTTCTTGACATCTATGTTTGGATTAGCCTTCAACATTAGACACCAACTTTTAGCTGGTCCCTTAAACCGATAAGTAGCCAACGCCACTCTATAGGGACCTATTACTTTTAACACGTCCAAGTGGTCCTCCAATGCCTGGTACCAATGATCAGTTGTTATGCAGTCAGAAGTACCATCAAACTGTGATGGTTGGAGTTTCTTCAAATCTAACAGCATTTTTCTCCGCTCTTTGTCTTCCAGGTCCTCTTGTAATTCTTGATGAGCTGGGATCTCGGGCACTGGTTGTATTAGAACCTGTTTCTTTACCTGCGACTGTGGTGCTGCCTATGGTGACTTCTGAGGTAGGGCCCTCAGAATCTGTTCCATCACCCTTTTGGTGACCTATGTCATCGTGTTCTCCATCTGAGTCTCAACCATGCCATTTGGTACGTCCAACCCTCGCGAGCTAGTCTCATTAGATGTGGTAGCTTTGGTAGCGTATCTCCTAGGTCCAACTATTATCTACCATTCAAGTCGATTTAGTACTTTTTCCCATGGTTTCCATTTTGTTTGTACTATCATGACTCTAGATTCAGGTTTCTAGGTTCTCAATCTGTTCAATCGTGTAATTGCTTATTCATCTAAGTTTTTTTGTTCTTGGTTACAAGATTTGGTTTCATGCATACATATTTAGAAATACATAACTCGTGCATTAATCATTCAATCACACTAGCGTAGCAAAATTTTGGGCTTCCATCTATGCATCTAGGTTCGAGTGTCCCATACCACCCTTGCCTATTGACATAGAGACTTCCACTCAGATGTTTCACTACACTAGATCATACCAGCCAAGCATAAGGAAACAAGTTTGTCAAAAACCACCAATCATTCACCAAACATGGTCCACCATTTTTCGCGTCTAGGATTCCTCTATAATTTGAATTCCTATGTGTCTCATACCACATAAAAACCAGAGATATAAGATCCATCTGATCTCGTGTCATTACCACACAAGTGTTTTGTTTCTACACGTTTTTAGTCTCTAGCCTATATCCTAAAAGTCTCCATTTTTTATCTACTACTGTAACACCCCAACCCCCACATTCATTGAGCATTGGACATAACCACCATTCTTTGACAGTGGACTTAACCATTTGGCGAGTCGAGGCGGTGTTACTTTACAAGTGACACACATTTGACTTTCTATTTTTCAATACCTCATGCCTTGGAGTAAATTCAAGAATAAAATTTTCATTTAATAAAATTAAGGCAATTAGAGATAAAGAAAAATTAAACTTGTTTATTCATAAAAAGAAAGTACATAACTTTATAAAGTAAACTATTACATTGTTGATCAAAAGAAATTCATAACCTTTAAAATAAAATAAAATTTTAGCGAAAGACTTATTCAAAATTGGGCAACATGCCCTTACATTAAAAGGAAACTTTAATAAATAGAAACTTGCTAAAATCCAATTTTCATGGTCTTTATAATTTAATTTCTTGAAAAAGAAGAGGAAGGGGTAAGCACAAAGCTTAGTGGATCTTTTTCAAACAACCATTTTTCAAATTCAAACCAATAACACATTCATAATTCAATCACTTGCATGCATTAGGCATTTCAAGCATCATATTGTTTCAAGTTGTAATTTAGACCAAAAGAGTTTCTCAACCCTTGATGTTCTTAACTAAGTGCCTCCTTAGAGTGAAATATGGCATTACATAGCCAATTTCATTGGACTTCTGGACTTTAGGGAGCTTACCCACCAACCAAGCACTTAGGTCTTAAAACCTCATGGCTATCCATGAGAAAAGAACATCTATAGCAACCCACATGTTTGCTATGATGGTACGTGGTTATTTTCACCATCTTCTTTTGTTAAATCTTGAATCATCAAATAAACTTTAAAATATGAAACCAAGATCAATAAAATTTAGAATATAAGCATTATGAAAATCAAATCATGGAACAACCATAATCATACATTATTCCTTGAAATAAAGCCTAAGCATGATACTAAACATGACATGATCACTATGAATGCATAAATTTGAACAAGGATTAAATATGAAGTTGAAATATGTTTTAGAATACTAGAACTGAAATTATTTTGATTTCAAAAGCCAAACAAACAATGAACATGGTAGCATTCGAATAAGAAAAAAGGGTGTTAGAAAAATCACTTCTACCTTATGATACTTTCTCCCCAAAGTTTAGACAAGAGTTTCTAACGTTCAAGCACCAAGAAAATCACCCAAGACGAATCCCCAAACCAAGAACTTCTCACACTCAAGAGGGAAAAGAATGGTGAGAAGGGATGCCAAGAAGAGGGCTTAGAGAACAAGCGAAAATCTCAACTCTTGGTTCTTGGGATGAGAGGACTAGTGAGTATGGGACGTTTATATAAAGTTCAAAATGGCATAAAATAGCAAGTTTGCTGTGCTCTCCTTATAAAAAAACTTGTCAATTCTTCAAAATTTCATGCCTCCCAAGCATAGGAGAATAGTAGGTGTATTTGGATAATTTTTTTGGAATTTAAAAACAAAGTTTCAAAATTTTGGAAGTATTTTCATGGATTTATTCAAATTTTTCTTGATTTTCTGTAATTTTAATCGGAGCATTCGATCTGGGCTATCTGATTTTCCTCGAGTACAGCACTTAGATCATGGTCGTGATTAACGAAATTGCTGTAGATCATCGGATTTCCTGGAGCGCATCAACAATTCGCGATCAACCAAAAAACATCTCAGATCCAAACTGATGGATCTTTCTCGAGCGTAGCACATGATGCACGATCAACAAAGCGCTTCAGATCTGGACAGTCAGATGAACATCGATCGTGGTGTGCGAATCTTCGTTCGTGCAATTTTGATCTAGATCGTTGGATGAACCTCGATCGCGGTGTGCGGATCTGGTTCGCGATCAACGAAACTCTCTTGGACCGTCTGATCTTCCTCAATCACGGTACGTTCGCGATCAACGAATGCGCCTATATCGTAAGCTGTTGGATCTTGATGATTCGGTGCATCCGGGTGCTGGTTTGGTCTTGATCTCGTTCATTGGATCAGGCAGATTGATTGTGGACTGTTGGATCTCGGTGATTCGGTGCATCCGAGCGTTTGGTGCTGACTTGATCGTGGCTGTGGGATCTTAAATCGTGCGAATTACACATTTCTGGATGTTGGATGCAGTTTCTATTACCAAAATTACCTTCTAAGGTTACTATTATCCGAAATTTGTTAATTATACACTTTCTAATTGATGTAAAAATGGTTTATTGCACATGTCCTTCTATTTTATTAACTTGCTAATATTTCTTCTTTTTTATTTCTTTAATATTCTATTTATTTTATATTTTTTTCCATTTCTTTAATATTGCCAACAATTAATAATCTATATTTTTTCATTTCTTCATTTCTATGTATTTATCTCATATTTTTATTTTCAGAGGGGTACAAATAATTATAATTCACTCTACTTACTTTATATTGGATAATTAAATCGATAATTGTTCCACTACTTGCATAATTATAAAAATTAATTTTTTAATATTTGATAATTCTACTAATCTTATATCATTAGTTAGATCATCTTGATACTAAGATTTCATTTGCCTCCAATTATTTTAGAATTTTTCTCAATGAATTTTATTTCATTAATAACTTTTTGTTGACAAAATTATGAGGTATTACAACTGTGCCACCCATGTTTCTGCCTAAGGTTTTTTTCCTAGACCTAGTGTTCAATTGCTGGTTGAGAAGTTCTTCTGTCAAACGTCAACCTTCATCTACTCGTGGTACCACCTTTGTCATCTCCTTTGAACAATAGTAATCTCATCACCCTTAATTACCACCTCCTAGTTTGCTTTCATAGAAAATAAGTGTGTTCTTCAACTCCGACTACTCGTATGAGCTAATGGGACAACCTCCAGATCTGGCTACAAGACCAAAGTCTACTTAGCAACTACACTTTCTAAAACAGGATAACGCATCTCCCTTTCAATGTTTAGCTTTACTTGGGACTAGGCTTACACATTATTAGCTCAACTCGTAATCTTTGTATCCAAAAAAAAATAGTTGGAAAACATATATCTCTTTTTGAAAATAAGTTTTTAAACAATTTTAGTTTTTGAAATAGAAGGTAGGGCTTTCTAAATTAATTCAAATAATAGTCTTACATGACCAGTCAACTCTATCTAATTTTCTGCCCACTATGTCTACTGACTGAGCTCTGATACCACTTTTGGAACACCCCGCCTCCCACATCCAGGCCCACGTGACTTTGAGGGCGTAATTACTCGCGCTGCCTCGTTTCTTTCCTTTCTTGGAAGTCGAGTTCTTTTTCTTTGCTAAGTCTCAAATATCCAAGACTTCCTGTGCACTTTAGTCTAAGTACAATATATTTCATGAAAAATAACAATTCCATAAAATAAATAAAATTTAAATATTAATTAATCCAAAATCCAAAGTACATAAGACTTTCATTACTACAGTGAAATGAAATAAACTAAGCCAAAATGCCCTATAGTTTAATAAAAATACTAAGAAAATAATTTAATTAACTCCCAAATAGCCTTGACATTTAATTCCTTACAAAATTAAAGAAGAAGAAGTGAGCTAAAAAGCCGAGTGGATCATCCCAAATATTTAAATGATTATTTTGACAAAATAAAACATGAATAGCATCCACTTTTCAAAAATTAAAATGATTCAAATTGTGGATTATTTTAGTTGACACAAAGGAAACCAAAACAAACGAAATAAATCTTGAAAGGTGCCATATTGATGCTTGAGTGAAGGATTCAACAAACCAAAGGGGTGTAACAACACTATCTAAGTTCCAAATACATGCTTCATGGTCTAGAAGTCGAAGTAGGAGGATACCAAAGTCATGGGAGAACAAGAAATGAAAGAAACATGTATAAAAATTTATTGTTTGTGCTAATTACCACGATACTAATCACGATGACATCGATAATGCCTTCGTATTCCTCTATTTTCTAGGAATTTCACTTTGATTACCACCGTATGTATCTAATTACTGTGGTGGTATAACAATTTGTGAAAATCCTCACTGGTTATAATAGTAGCTTACTATGGTAGTGCATCTGCACTTCCTATTTTCTTTTTTAATATGTACATTTCGGTTATTGCGGTAATCCTTTCCCTACCATAGTACATAGAACCAAGACCATGCTTAGGCCCATCTTGGGTGATATCCTTGCATATTATATGCCATATAGGGTAAGGGACCAATAGAACATGATTCAAAAACATTAGAAACACATGAAACGCTTAGACGAATGTATTTAATCTTAGTTTTCAAGGTTGAAGGATCAAGAAACATGGAATAGCAACACAGGGACAAGAAGGAACAAGTCAAAGGTGGAGATGATTTCAAGCATTAACTTATTATTTTGATTCAAATGATATATGCATGTATGCTTGCTGGTTTAGGATTGAATTCACATGTTCTATTTGAATGTCCTTACCATGCTTGAATTGAACATGCATGTTTAGAATTATAAGAATGATGATACATGATCTTTGCTATGTGAAATAACATGTTAACATTGCTATGAATAATTGCTACCATGCTTACAATGCTCATACGTAACACCTCTGATTTAATTTGGTAGTTGTGTGATTTATCACTAAAGAAATATTAATAAAGATCATAACCACATACCAGCATGATGATGATGACTTCATTGTGTGTGTTCCAACCCCAAAGCTGGTTTGCCCGTATTTTACTAATTTTCTTAACTTAGATTTGGGTATTTAGATTGATCTCACTTTGCCGATGAGGGGGTTTGAGTTACTAAGATAGATCTCTCTCCCATGATTTGGAACACTAAGGTGAACTCCTCTTTGTAACACCCCGCCTCCCCTTCATGGCCCTTTTCTAATCGGAGGGTGTAATTATCGTATTGCCCTTGATAGTTAGCACGTCCAAGCCACGTGTAATGTGTAACATCAATTCAACTCGAGCCACCCAAGAGGTGGGCTTGTGACATTATATTTACTTTTTTTTTTCAATTTTGATCCCAACTCTGTGAGACCTTAACTTATATAGATTTCATGAAAAACACTTGAAAATTATTTAATAAATCAATTTCATTGATCAACTTGAATATTCATGTGGTACAAGACCTTTGAACTTAATAACATAACTTTAATTGGAAAGGGACTACCGCCCAACATGCCCGACTCATACAATAATTTTTGAGAAAAGAATTGACTAAGTAAACATTCGTAGCCTTTGATCATCAATTCCCTAAAATGTTAGAAAATGAGGGCTGAGCTCAAAAGCCTAGTAGATCATCCGAAATATTTGAGTCATTATTTCAATCAAATAAAGCATACATATCAAATACTTCGACAGATTAGGTGATTCAAATAATTGGTTATTTACAGTTGACATAAGGACCAAAACAATCATACCTCAGTGCTCCAAATCTGGGGAGAGGTCAAGTACAGACGCTCAACTACAGATGCTCAAACCCATCATCTGTGAAAAAGTGAGAATTAGACAATGCAGATGCCATTATCACTATAGGCAATGACAGTAACCGATGGATGTTAATGAAACACAGACACACTGTCACGGTAATCAATTACACTACCACAATAGTCAATGTTCAATTTCTAGAAAACAGAAGAAAATGATGGCATGACTGTCGTAACGTGATGATTATCATGGTAACCAGTATGAAAACTAGATTTCTGGGCATTTTTCTATCATTCCATATTCTCCTATGGTCGTGGTATTCAACTTTTAGATCATGAAACATGTATTATGGACTAAAGATAGGATCATTACACCTATGTTGATCCTTGGAATTCTCCAATTGATCAAAATACTCATCCAACAATAGGTCTTGTGCAGTATTGAATTCTTCCTTCTTCTTACTATGCCAATTGTTGTATAAAATAGCTAGAGAATGAAAAAAATGCTACAAAACTACCGCAAGAACAAGAAGAGAAGCGATTTGCACTTGCTTGAATGATGAGAATGGGTGTTTAAGCTTGGGTTTATATAGAGTTTGGATTGACAAGTTTTCAAAAGGTTTGGGTTGTTCTCTGTAACACCCCACTTCTCGGTCTTTTGTTCCTGTCATGCATGAGAGATGCGCCATTAAATGTTGGCACAAATATCATCCACTTAGAACCAAGATGTCACTATTCTCACATTCAATTCTCATCAAACATTATCTGGATATACCAGAACTTATATAAATAAATAATCAAACTCCAAGACTCACCAAGCAGTAACACATGGAAGCATGTAACGGTCGTCTATAGTTAAATCATTAACTTCTACATTTGAAACTTAAATAAACGTGGACAAGTTTCCAACTGAAATATCTAAACATGGTATATGTAGCCAAAGTCTAATCCATAAAAGAAATTAATAATTCAAAACCAGTCTGGAGGGCCATACGCCTAGTCTAAACTAACTACCAAATAAATAACTCTAATAACAACCTCAACAGTGAGGTTTACAACTCCAGCAGTACTCTGTAGTACTATTGACATGAACTGCCTTCAGGATCACCTGAAATGAAGATGTGGGGTGAGCTCAAGAACCCAGTAGATCATACACAGTCCATCAATAGCATTATTTAAATCAAACACAGAACATGGAATCACTTATAAAACATTAGACCTTTCAAACATTCAGTTGTTCATCAATTGTTAATTAAATCGAAGGGTCTAACCCTAGTGTTCTCTCATCATCATCATATCAAAAAGTTGATGAAAATGCACTATGTGCCAGATTTCAATGGAATAGGGGCACACCCATCACCCAACCCAGGAACTATGGCCACACCTATCGCTCCATCACCAAAGAACTAGGGTCACACCTGTAATCTTATCATCGAGAACTAGGGGCAAACCCGTCGTTCCTTATTTGAGAACACCCACAATGATCCCCCATGGACCATTGTGGCGGTACGTAGTTCAACTCTAAATTTTTCTTTGCTTGTGTATCAACAAACATTTTATTACAAACATGATTATCAATTTATCATGTATAACACATCATTATCCAAACAATGTAATCATTCATATCATCTCATTGATTCATCAATAACACAATAATCATCTCATGTGGTAAAGCATTGTAAACACTGAACATAGACATATAACTTATGTAACACCCCAATCCCCTAGAAATAGTTTTAAGCTCAACTATAAGGCGGGTTGGGTCCTATGTTACATTTACAAGTACACAATTTGCATCTCAATTCCTTTGCTCTAGCACTTATTGAAATCCCTCATGAATACACTATTCATTGTGCTTAAATTCAACAAGTGCAATACAAGTAGAAGAAGGAATACTTCAAACTCTTTATATATTCAAATAAAACAAAGAAACTTACATTCTTAAATTAAATCATAAACTTGAGTACATAACTCTTTAATTAAAAATAAAAATTATGCGGAAGTCTAATAAAATAAAACTTAGCAACATGCTTTTACATTGAATAAACAAAATAAAAGTTTTCTAAGCATAGCTACTATCAAATTTTCATTGCCATCATATTCAATTTCCTGAAAATGTTAAAAAGAGAGGGGTGAGCACATAGCCCAGTGGATCATCCATCAAACAACTAGCTTATTTTTTCAAAATCTCTAACACATCTAAATTCACATACTTTCAAACATTAAATTGGTTCAAGTTGACGTTATTACTGAAAAGGGTTTTACTCCCTTGATGTTCTTAATTTATATACCCCTCTTTAGGGTAAAAAGACATTTCTTTGTTACTTTCTATTGGATGCCACATACCAAGTATCCCTATGTTGCACTTTGCAACCATACACTTCAAGCATGTGTTAAGAACACTCATACGAATCATCATGATGGTACGTGGTTCTTATCTTCACATTCTTATGTTTAAGATCACATAATCAAAAAAGAAATTCATAATATAAATTTTAAAATTTTAAACAACTAAGAAAGCGTGAAAACATCATACGACTTGCTTGAAACTTTGAAATAAATCCTAAACATGGATTCTAAGCATGACATGTTCTCATGAGTGATTACAACATAAAAACATGTTAAACTAAAATTGAAACATGATTAAACATGCTAAAAGCTAATATTAAACATGCTGAAATCTAAAACTACACATGCATAAACATGCTAGGAATTCAAAATAAAAAGGTAGTGTTCTAGAAATCCCCTCCACCTTAATCCGAGTTTCTTATTAAATCCAGTAGAGGTTTCCCTTATCTATCATTTTCAAAACTTCAAGAACTTTTAACCAGCAACAAAAATTACTTCAACTATTCTCTAAAATACTAAAATCAAAACTTCTCACACAAAAAAGAAAAGAGAAGTGAGAAGAGGTAACAAGAAGAGGGCAAGAAGAAGCAAAGAGGGAAGTGCCAACTCTTTGCTTTGGGATGAGATGAATGTGAGCAAGAGGAGGGTTTTTATAGATGTTCATGAGCACAACGGGGGGGGGGGCTTTTTCTGCAAGATCACAAGAGAACCTTTCCATAGATGTCTAGGACATTTTTTCGCATGGTTTGGGCAAGTGTGCTCATGCTTTGGGCAAGTGGGCCCACTAAGATTCCTCTTCGAAAGACATGAACACAATTTTGTTTCCTAACGAAGTGTGATTACAAAATGTAAAATTTCCTAACCAAGTGTGAACACAAAATGGGTCTAGATTATGTTCTAATTCAATTGGGACGTCCATATTGAATCATATTTGGGCACTTAGCAACTTTTCTTTGCTTGTTTCTTGCTTGGTCATCACACAAACATGCATAGAAATACTTCTAATTTTGGCATTTTTTATTAGGAATTGTTTCCTTGAGAAAAGGTGGCTGGTGAGCACATGATCAGACTTTAGGGACACAAGATAAAAGTATTAGGAATCCTAGGAAAGTCTCTTAATTTGGAACTTGGCACATGTGA
>JAJIYU010020249.1:0-10498 GCA_030144865.1 Tinospora cordifolia | reverse complement strand
CCACCTCCGCGAGTACCTGTGAAAGAAAATGGGGTGAGCTCGAGAGCCCAGTGGATCATCCCTACACATCACTAGCATTATATAAACCAGAAATCCAAAACATGCACACACGTTCATTACATTAGTCGTTTCACACAGTTATTTGTTTTGTTGTATCCTAAGACCGAAAGAGCCATACTCCCGGTGTTCCCCTGGTGGCAGGAAATCGATCCTGGCACGTCGTCCAAGAATAGGTGCAATGGTGTACGGCCAATGCTCACCCATCCGAGGAAACTTTCAGCCTTCGCAGGAGGCTTCGCTAGGAACACCAACGATGGGATCCGAAAGAAGTTGTGCGGCAAATACGGCCACGTCCACGAGTCGTCGACAGATACCTACCATCTCTCCGGTACGTTGATTTTAAATCTGAATTTAGTTTCTTTAGTTTCAACAAGTTTCATTCCATACCCAATCAACATTCAAGATATCAAAATCATATAGCAAATGACATAATTAACCAGACATTATGCCTCATATTCAAACAAATAATGAAAGCATATAACCAGACATTATGCTCAGTCATCAATCAAGGCATCCAAACATGCTACACACCCTAGCATGCATCTAACATCCTAGGCTACACAAACATTATGCCTTGAACCTCAAGCCTACATAATACTAGTGAGCAAGAGAATCCTGCCCACCTGATATCACAGGACGACCCTTGCGCCTACTCATAAGGATCACGCTCGAAATCCACAGGCTAAAATGATTAAATCACGTCATTCAGTCCAAATCCTCAACAATTCCTCTTCAACAAAAATCCAGAAAATCCAAATTTCCATTTCTCCTCGCAAAAATATGAAATTACAGTCAACGCGTTCCAAATTAAGAATATAACACATTTAGAATTGACTATCACTTCAAAGGAGGAATAGATTGGGTTTTATTACCTATCAAGCGATTTGCACCCTCCAAAAATTCTCCAAATATGCAACTTTCCTCTGGATTCGTCTAAAACTGCAAATGAACAGTCAAAACCTCCAGAATTCAGTTCTAGATCGATAATTTGTCAGTTTAGAAGGAAGATCCGAGCTCATAGGGTTCCGGATCATTTTATGCAATCAAAACCCTTATTTTCGATACAGAATCTGAATGAATCGATAGAATTGAAACTTAAACGATTAAGAAGTTCAGATTCCTACCTTAGATCTTTAACTCTTCCTTGAATCAGCTCTGGATCGCTTCTCTGGAACTCTGGCTCAACTGGAGAATTTCTGTGCATGAAATGACGGATTTAGGGCTCAAACTGTTTAAATTTCGCGTAATGACCGCGGTCGGCACTTTACGGACCTCGGTCACTACGGTGACCTAATTTTTTTCGAGATTTTGCACTGATGACCGCGGTCATTCTCTGGTGACCGCGGTAACCAGCATGGTACCCATTTTTTTTCATGCATTTTCAACATTTTTCCCATCTTTAAACATCTAAACTTATTTTATTTCCATACCATACCACATAATAGTCATTTAAAACATATTTTTACACCTTTTTATATTTATTTCATAATTTTTAAAAATTCATTTCCGAGTTGTGTGCGTTTAAAAACTTCGGGGTGTTACAAGGAGGGTTTGAGATAGTTCAATAAATGAAATGCCTAGTCCTAACGATTTGCCTTTGAACTCTGTAAAAATACAATGTCAATTTCTTAGATTACAAAATAATTTCAAGGAGCCCCACACTTCTATTTGAGTGCAAGGATGTAAGCTTATTAGGTGTGAGAAACAATCATTTTATATTAGGGTGTCTCTGAGGCTTGCCAAAGTCATTTTGATGGGGAGGTCCCTTTTTCAAATTTTTGTGATGGTAGTTAAAAATATAGTATAAGTAACATAAATGTTAAAAATAAAACTAGTGCTGGAAATAGTAGAATGAATTAGAGAAGAACTTACTATTTGATGTTAATTTTATGACAAAATAATGTAAAAGTAGCACGCTATTTTGGTATGAAGGGCTAAAAATGCCTTAAAAAGACAAATAGAACTAAAGTGTTCAAATCTAGATAAGATCATATCAAAAGTAAGAGCTATGGACTCAACCAAATGGCTGGTAAGGTAAGAGTAACGAGGAAGCTATCCATCTTGATCTCATCTTTTGAACACTATTCCATTATATGGAATTGAGTGGCTGAGCACGATAGGGTCCATCTAAGATTGCTCTTACAGAATCCTGTTTGTGCTCCTTATAAATCCTTGACGGATCAAAATCAATGTAGAAATAATATCATGAACACCACCCAGACCATCTTCTTTGACCATGAAGGACCTAGAAAAATTATTAGAACTATTAGTCTCAGCACAAAGGTGTGAAGGACTTACCTACTTCTCTTTAAAAACCAGATCACTTCTAGCTTTCTTGATGTGCCAAAGACTATAGAAGAACCGAAGTAAAGAGAGGTTCAAAACGAAGATTAGAGTGAAGGTATTTCTTTCTACTAAGGGTGTTTGATTCACAACAAAATAGAAACTTTTTTGAGAAAATTTTATTTTATTTTATTGTTTGGCAGGTAAAAAGTAAAAATAGTGAGAAAATAGTCTTCTAAATTTTTGCCAGCCCACATATTTTCTCACCTCTCAAGGTGAGAAAATAATTTTTTTTTAAAAAATAACTATAAATAATCAACTTTTACAAGAAAAATGTATGTTCAATTAAACAGCCATAAGAAAATGTTCTTTTAAGAAAATAGTTTTTTTTTAAAAAAAATTCTAAAAAAATGTTCTTGAGAAATATTTTCTCATAATTGTTTAATTTTCCATGAAAAAAAAATTGACAAAAATTAGTTATAACTAGTTATTTTTTAAAATTAATGTGCAAAAATGTTTCTCATTAGACAAGTTTAGTTTCTCACCCAAAATTTTAGTGAGGAAATATTTGGGCCAAATTTTTTTTTTTTTTGAAAAATTCTTCTTATGATGTTACTAACCAAATAGGAGAAAATGAAAATTTCTTTAAAAAATCAAAAAATTTTCTTAATTTTTTTAAGAAAATAAAAAAAATCAAAATGTTTTTAAGAAAATGAATTCTTTAAAAAAATTGAGAAAAATTCTTTTTTTTTCAGAAAAATACAAAAAAAATATATTAAAATCAGATTTTCTTAAAAAATCAAAATTTTTTTAAAAATAATTTTGATTTTCTCACTATTCAAACACACCCTAAGTTAAATTGAAAGAAAAGACCAAAAAAGATTCCCCAAGATGGTGCCACTAAGTCTATAGCCTAACTTGACTAAATATACTACAAAAAAGTTTAATAAAAAAATGACAAATGATGAGAGGGTCCTCAAATGAATAAAGGCAAATAGGCATGGCTTGAGAAATGAACAAAGTTTCATATTGCATGTTTCTTTATTTAAATCTTAGACTCTTCTAGCTATAGCGAGTGGCAACTAAGTTTATGACAACATTGGATTGCCCCAAAATTGTTGGATATTTATTTCTACTACTTAAAATAGCCTAAAATTTGAAGAGGTCATCAATGTATCAACAACAAACATCCAGCTTCTAAGCTATTCATTCTTTTTTTTTTCTTTTTCCATTCGCATTTGACCCCGCTAATATATGCCTACTAGGGTTGGATGATATGTTATTAATATATCAAAATAACTTTTTTTAAGTAAAACTTGAAAAAAAATGCTAATTGTTATGAAATAAAAGAAAAACTACTAGAAGACCAATGAACTACTGAAAGATAAACTTGAGAAAATAGAAAATGGAGAGAGCTTTTCATTCTCTTGATAATAGGTTGAATTTCAACCTTGGTACATCATTTACAATGTGAACACCCCTTTATATAGGCTCTTAGTCATAATGGGTAATAAATATCATTTACAACACATAAATGTAATGGTTATAATAATATTAATGCCCTATAGGTTACATAAAAATGGTGGACCATAAACTTATTATAATTGAGGGGTTAGAGAATATTAAATGGTGAGTGATTACGAAGACACCCAAGATAATTATTTATAACACTTTCCCTTTGAATGCCTTTTATATGAGAATATGCCTCATTAAAACCTTACTAGATAAAACCCAGTGGGACAAAAATCTAGTAGGAAAAAGAGTATATATTCTTTTGGAGTTTTATACTATTATTAGGACTGTCTCATTAAAAACCTTGCAAGGAAAACCCAGTGGGATAAAACCTTAGCTAAGAAAAAAAGAGTACAATACACTAATCAATAACTCCTTTTTATTCTCTCTCTCATGATGACATGTGTAGACTTTCTTTTGTTGTCTTACTTGAAATATCTTGAGTCAGCACATCCAAATCTTGTGCTTGGCAGAACTTTTACGAGCAAGTCTTCAAGATTTTCACTCAATCTTATTTGTTGAATATCAATTTCATCATTCTTTTGAAGCTCATGTGTAAAGAAAAATCTCAGTGAAATATACTTGGTTCTGTTACTTTCAATAAATTCTTCTTGTAATCACGCAATATATGTTGTATTTTCTTCATAAGATGTTAACATACGAGCTTCCACAGTATCTTTGAATATGTTGGATCATAGATCTTAGCTATACACATCATGACTTGCTTCATAGATTGTCTGAATCTCGATATAACTTGTTTCATAGATTGTCATTTGAAAAATATGCTTCACAGATCATTATGACATTGTAATATCAACATAAGTGAAAAAAGATCATCTTTGTGACCTTATTTTATGAGGATCCGATAAGAACTCAATATCTGCATTCTAGCCAACTTTGGTGTTGCTTTGCTTTTCTCGAAATTATAGAATTATATCATTTGTTTCTTGAAGATTGCAAAGTATATGTTAAATGTCATTCTAATATCTTCGAGCTGGTAAAGCTAGTGAGAGCTTAGTAGAGAAAGCGATATCTAATCTTGTACAATTTGTTAAGGGCATAAGTACATCAATGGTAATAAGATTTGGTACTTCAGGACCAATAATTTTTTTTTTCTATCATGAAGATGAAACAATTGTTGTCAATTTCAAATGATCTAATTACCATTTGAGAACTCAGTGATGTTTTGTCCATCTGAAACTTTATGAATAAACTTAGTGATGGATAAGAATTCAACTCGAAAAATTCTCAATCTACAGGTTGAGATAGAATTTTGTTTTTCCAAAATCTTTCATATCAAATTTTTTCAAATTTAATATTTTTTCTATTTCTTCACTAGTTCCTACATGGTTATATCATTCAAGTAGTAAATAACAAGGACATGCATAATAAAAATGAATTAATAAATATAATTATAATATGAACATATAAATATGATTACTAATAATAATCAACAACATTCTAAAAGATGCACACAAATAATCAGGTAATATGATAATGTTAAATATTCTAAAATTCATATTTTGAAGCATTTGCTTCAAGCATGCATTTTAAATCCTTCAGGGATTTTACTCTTTTGAGATTTTTCATATATATCATCATCCATGGATCAAATTTCTTTGAAAATTTTCATAGAATATTCATTTATATCCAACACATCATACACGATCAAGTGTAAAAATATTTTTTATTCGTCAATGAGTTTAAATTGCTTATTTTTAATGTCAACATTATTCTACAATCTATAGTGTGGGATCTCCATTTTATAAAATATCAATGGACACTTTAAAATATCATAAATATCATGAGCAATATTCATTTTCATTCAATATTTCACACAAATATTGAATTTATGATATTTTTCACATACAAGGCATACTATGTCATTTTATTAGACATTTATATCAAATATATTCTGTTTAGAAAATGTCTAATTTTTCAATATATATCTCTTCAGGAGAGATTTATGCCTCAAAATACTCACGTCCCCAATTTATTCCATTCCATGGAATATTTAATTCACAATTCATGGGACATATAAACATAATATTATTTTATTCCTCGTTAGGAATATTTTTCATATGTGTCCTTTAACTTGGCTGGTCAATCACACTTCAGGTGTGTCAAATATTCACAAATAACTTGTGCATCAGTTAACTGATTATATATTTGCACATGATTGATCTTCTGAACTACCAATTGGGTTTCAACTTCTCATTTGAGATTCATGTTCATATAGTCGATTGATTATGGTTTTCAACTTATCCTTTGAAATTTATATTTACATAGCCTAATATCACACAAGCAATTTTATATGTCATTATTTGAAAATTGGATTTTTTTCCCCTAATGACAAGAAAATTGCTTTACTAAATCATAACATGATAGAAGTATCATATTGAGGTTTCGAAAAAAATTTGGTCAATCATGCCAAAATATAAATATATTTGTGTCAAAGAACTTTTTGTTTCCAATCACAATATATTTCAATCGACCTCATATGTCAGTATAGTAAACCAAGAGGAAAACCAATTGTTCTTCAAAAAAATTTATTTATTAATCTTTAAGTTGCTCTTCAAGAGCAGTTATTTGTCAATATACTAATTGTTCTTCGAGAGCAGTTTTAGCAAAATATAAGTCATTACTTTGTCACTATAAATATGCTGCATTTGTAAGTATAATAGTTACTCTTCAGGAGCCATCAATAATTCTCTCAATTTAGCATATTTTTAAGAAGGCATTGATCAATCATATGGTGATACTACAGGTATCCAACCAATATCAATTTATTTGATATATAATACAAACACTTTATAATATATAATTTCATGTGTTGTAATAAGAACATTATTCCACTTCAAAAAAATAGTAACAATTATAACCATATTATCAACAACTATAACCATATTTATAGTTCATAAAATAATTTTATTTATGACATATGCATATAAGATATATCAAAATGTGATTTTTCATCATTATTTTTTTATCATATCAATATTTGAATGCTTCTTCATGAGCATATTCAATGTCAAATAGTATTTTTCTTTAATATTATTTCATGACATTTTAATATTTAAATATTATATAATTCATTGTATGATCAAAATAAACTTCAAGTTTAATTGATCAGGTAATATAATAATTTCATGTGTAGATTTAATTATGATGAATCTTTTAATAATGTTTATCATGAAATATTTATAAAATTGATTTGAAGTAATAGATAAATGTTGAATAAAAACATTAAATAATAAAATAAAATGTTATAAAATAAAAGAAAAACTACTAGAAGATCAAGGAATTACTGGAAGACAAACTTGAGAAAATAGAAAATGGAGAGAACTTTTCATTCTTTTAATAATAGGTTGAATAAAAACATTAAATAATAATATAAAATGTATGCGTTTAAAGATAATACTAATTTGTTATCAATTTTTTTCACCTAGAAAAATGGTAAAATAAAAAATTTTCAGATGTTTTATTACCATTAAACCATTGCTTAATTAGCTTCTTGCTAACTTATAAATCTATAATTATTTATGTAGGTCCATAGACAAAACTTAATCTAGTTACATACAGAGCATTATAATTTTAACATTTCAAAATATTTCAATAGCTTCTAGCTAGTTATAATAATTTTATAATTTTATTTTCAATGGCTTTGTATTAAAAAAATCTCACTAACAAAGCCCTTTTTAATAGCCAATAACCAAAACTTTATTTATCAATAATTTTAAGCTATAAAGTATTCATTTCATTATATAGCTTCCGGCTATGAATTTTCTTTTTTAAGTTTTGTTATTTCAATATACCAAATTAAATATCATAGTATATTTTATATCTAATTAGTATTGCAACTTCATGTGCAATTAACCATACAACCATAATATTTTTACATTTAAATAAATAAAAATAATAAGATTTTGACTAAATCTCTCTTCTTTTTTTTTTCAGTATAGCTTCAAGATATATATATATATTTCAATCATAAAGTTTTCTTTAATTTATATGAATCAAAATTTATTAAAAAAAAATTCAGTCAATATACATGATTGAAATAATTCTAAATATTTTAAGGGCTTTAGAGCCTAAAGGCCTTCTAGGCCTTGGTCTTTGATTCAAACATATATATAAAAAAACATTTCAATCATATACATAGTTTTTTCATGTAGCTTGAGATATAAATAAAAATATTATATCAAGCTAAATAGACTTAATAAAAATAAATAATGAAAATCACAATCTTAATTTAGATAAAAATATCATCTTAGAGTTATTTTTCAATTTATAAAAATAATCTCATTTAATTTACAATCTCTTTATGCCTTGTAGCATAATATTAATTATTTGAAAACATTGACCACTATGGTATGAGAATTATTTTCAGAGAAAATATTCATGCTTCAATATAGCAATTATATTTACATTCATATTAATAATTATTGACAAATCAACATTCACTTCAGGAAATGTATAATATCATTTAGACGAAATTTTTTTTTATCAAAATAATTTTTATTTTGCGCATGCATCAAAATCTGTAATTTAATACTTATATTCATAAAGATCAATCATTTTTCATAATATTAATGAGATAGAAATATATTTACCATATTTCATAATATTAAACATTTATACTTTAACATCCACATATAATTTACAAATGAACACACATATATAATTGTTATAAAATTATAATAAGAAATAATATATGAATGTTATTTTCAAATATTCACATCTTGATTTTTCTTTCCAAAAGGTACTATTTGTATGAGTTGGTAGGTCAACCTCCAGGAAAGAGCGGTGAGACAGAGTCTTCTTAAATAACTGGCTTCCTAGAACGGGATAACCCATCTCCTTTTCAATTTTAACTTTACTCGGGACAAGACTTACCTACTATCAACTCAAACTTGTAGTACTGTTTGTATTATAAAAATCAAGAATAGAAAAAAGTAATTGATTATATATCAAATCAATATTTATTTGTCACATTTTGACTTTTGACTTCTGATATAGAAGATCGTACAAGATGCAACTACAGAGCATACTTTCTTAGTCAATGATATTATATATAATTTATACTAAATCATACATATATACAAAATATATGTATCATTCAAATAATAATATAAAAATTAATCTCACAAATTAAAAACATACCTTCAAACTTTCACCTTCGAAGCTCTTGTTTCTTTAATCTTCAAGATATTTTCACCAAGAATGTGATCGTGCTGATAACATGTTATGAAATAAAAGAAAAACTACTAGAAGATCAAGGAACTACTGGAAGACAAACTTGAGAAAATAGAAAATGGAGAAAGCTTTTCATTCTCTTGATAATAGGTTGAATTTCAACCTTTATACATCCTTTACAATGTGAACACCCCTTTATATAGGCTCTTAGTCATAATGGGTGATAAATACCATTTACAACATATAAATGTAACGGTTACAATAATATAAATGCCCTATAGGTTACACGGACCATAAACCTATTATAATTTAGGGGTTAGAGAATATTAAATGGTGAGTGGTTACAAAGGCATTCAAGATAATTATTTATAATAATAATAATGAGATTAAAACTTTTAGGGCACGTTTGTTATTCGAAATCGGGATGGGATTGGACAAATTTTTGTTTTAATCCGGTGTTTGCAGCTACATAGGATATGACAAAAATTTGTCTAGGTCCACTTATTTATCCTATGTTGGTGAGATAATTCAAACCCATCATTTTTTGTGGGATTGAGTTATTCCACCCAAAAAATAATAATTTTTTTTTACTTTTATTTTTTTAAAATTTGTATATCACATCGTATCTTATCCTATTCTATCCTATTAAAATAATCTTATTCTATTTTGTGATAGGATTAAGTAAGCAATCGCACTAAAATAATCCTATCCCACTAAACGAGCCCTTACTGTAATTTTTATAAATCGGATGCATTAAGCAAGCAATCACATTAGACTTATGATTTTATTTCATAATATATTTTTTTAGTGTATGAAAACAATATATGTCTTTAATGGATCCCCTTTGCATCCAAGCACAGAGGTGCAATAATTACAACTCATGATTACCTTATATGATTGTAAAGACAAGTCTGACAGATGGAGTCATCAAATGCCTTGCCTTGGCATTGGCTAACCGCAAAGATAGGTTTTGGTAGATGATGTCTTTGTAATATATAAATTGTAGCCACACTAGTGGTTATACATACATAGTGTTAGAATATCATTTTCCATTTGCAATTACTCTACCTTGAACATACATTCTACCACAAGGAAAAAAAAAATATCAACATGAATCAGTAGTACATCAAGAAAAGTTCACTGTTGGTGTGGAAAGGGCCACAAAACAAGTGGCCCAATGCAACTCAACCTAGATACGTTCAATTATGAAACTATGCCTTTTAAGTGTGTTTGGTCTTGTCCCAAAAGAATTAGTTGGGACTTATGTTTGATTTGATGTACAATTCTCAATGAAGAAGGAAGAATAAGCTTTGAAATTTAGGATAAACATAAATATGTTTTTATGACATTGAAGTTGTGGAAGAAACTTGATTTGGTCTTGGAGGAGAACAAAGATAGGGTTTTGGAGGGATTTGCAAGTCCTCAACACTACCTTCCAACATATCCA
>JAJIYU010020248.1:0-10478 GCA_030144865.1 Tinospora cordifolia | reverse complement strand
AAGGGACATTGGTAAGGTTCATTAGGGTTATAAAATTGGAAGAATAAATTACAATAAAGGTTTTTAGCTTATATAGCCTTAAGAATGATTTCTTAAACTTCTCATATACTATAAATATAAACATTATTCTAATAATAAAAATGGCCTTATTATTTATTATATCATAAGAGAAATGTCAAGCCTCTCTTTCCTTAATATATCATAAAAGCCTTATTTCATTTGATTTTGGTTTGACTATATATATATATAATCTTAAAATAACAATAACAATAACAACAACAACAATAATAATAATAATAATTTTGAAAGGTTGTATACCTATTTCTCTTAGCATCTATGTTACATAAAAATAATTTAAAAAATTAGTTGAAGCTAAGCTGTGGAAGAACAGCAAGATGAGAATATAGTAGATAAAGTCATCCACTTTTCACCTAAATTTGGATAGCTCTCGCCATTCAGCTAGGAAGGCCTATTAAATTTTCAGTTTAAAATAACTGTGACTAGATCAACTAGTGTTCATCCCAGTCATCAATGGTTACCTGCTACATGTACGATTACAATACCAAGGCTCTCAGCCATTCTTGTAAAAAGGTAAATAAGAATACAGGGCTCAAAGACCCAATAAAAGAAAGAGTATTTTTCATGTATACCTAAATTGATTTGAAAAAAGACAAGGGAATTTTTTTTGGCATGGGCTAGCTGAAGTTGTGTTTGTGCTTAAAAAAGTTTGTAACTCAAGAACCACAAAGATTGCTAATTCATTTTGTTCGTCACTTTGAATACAGTTTTTTATTTCCTAAATTACATAACACAAAAACTACATTTGATTTAGTAAATCTGAAAGAGAATTTTCAAAATTCTGCTAAGAAAGGGAGTTGTTATAATAAAGGTGAAACTTTTTTTAAAAAAATTCTTTGTTTTCACATTCAGCCTTTGTTCTCAACTCACCAACTAAACACGGCCAAAAGTCAAGAAGACAATTAAAAAAAAAAAAAAAAACGGAGAAAACTTTCTGCTGTTTTCAAGCTTTCAGATATAAATCATAGTTAAAGCTCTTGTAGGTTACACATAAAACTTTGTGCAGTGAGATGAAATCTTTCAAGTGCCCACTTATATTCTTTGAAGCTTTTCTATTCAAAACCCAAAAAATTCAGGAGCAGGAAACACACATGACAAAGCATTCTCTCAGATCTCAATAAAGGTAGTAAGTAAGAATACCTTGCAGAACCAGGAAACTCATGGTTTACGCATTCTCCTTTTTAATGTATCAAACAATAACAACAAACAATGGGCACACCAAACAAAGTTGCTGATATATATATATATATATATGTTGATGACTGAGCTGAGCAAGTCAACATTTTCTTGTCTTTCCAAATTCCTCTTCTTAGTTTTTACAGATATCAAAGTGGAAATGTAAAACAATGAAGGTAAAAAAAAAAAAAAAAAAAAAAAAAAAAGAAGGGTTAACATCTTTCACCTGCATTTTATTCACCACAAAAAAAAAGAGAAAATAACAGAAAATAACAGACTTTCATGCCTTGTGCGTTCACTAAACTCCTGAATCCGCATTCTACATATGTGTGTGTATAAATACAGCCTACGCCATTCCGCTCTAGAGGGGGCAGGTGAAAAAGGATGATGGAGGCAGGCATACGTGTAAAATTTTACTGTGAACAAACTAGGAAGAAAGAAATGATAATTGGGAAGAGAAAACACAAAAACCTTTTTAGTCAGAATTTTCCTGTGGAGGTGGTGGCTCCGAAGAAGATGTTGTCTCAGGTGTAGGAGAGGCCAAAGTTTCTTCTTGACAAATATCTTCAGCGGCCTTAATATCTGGGTTCTCATTTTTGGTGCTTGTCACATCATTCTTTGTCCTATCAGGCAGAGTGTGCCCTTTGGAAGGAGATGCTTCAGATCGCCAAGCTGAAGATTTCTTCTGATTTGATAATAGAATTGGGTCTGACACCGGTAGAGAGGGTATACACATGCTGTAGTTGTATAATTGTGTCAAGGGGTGATCAAATCTGCAGTTTGAACCAAATTTGCAAGTTCCATACATACTATAAAATGTGCAAACAGCCCGGCCCTACACATGAAAGCAAAAAAGAACATAAAGCAAGTTGTTTAGGCGAACATCATAATTTGAATATAATAAGTGAAACTTACAGGTCTCAAGGGTAGCCCATATGGTCCAAGGGAACTTGCTGTTGGAGCAGTTCTCTCTTTTGGGTGATGGTACTTGCAGGTGGATCCAAATTTGCAGATTCCAGTCTTCATGTAATACTGACATTCTGGCCGGTCTGGCCTATCGGGATAGAGTTGGACAGGCATTGAGTTGAAGTTACCCTGCCCGCTTGAGCCTGGCTCAGCCTGGAGATCAGAATTGTAGAAAACGTTTTGAGATCGAGACGGATAGTGTTTGTGATTGGTAAATAACAAGATGGATTGCAGTATTCAAAACAGATACACTTTTTTCATTTATCAACAAAGAGAGCTTCTAAGTATCCATCAATGTGAGGAAGGCCACTGAAAGGTTGACCAGTTCACTTGGTGTAAATACACTACGGTGGTATCTATTGAAAAGCAACTATAGTAGAAATCATCATCAAGATATCTAATAATCCATTTCAATAGAGTTCAATTCTAGATTGACAGCAAAAGTACATTTAAACCTGAGTGCGAATATAATAAGACCAGAAGATTGCAGACATCCATGTCAATCAAATTCTTTTGATAGCAGATGAATCCTAACTTTGAACTTTTATTACCCCAATCTTCTTTGATTGTTATTGCCCAAGTAGGATTCAATATGCTATATCCTAGTCCAACTGATCACAGAGGATTTCAAATAAACAAGATCCCAAAGCTTCACTTTGCATTTTCAGCCTGACGAATGGCAGGCACATTACCGACAAATTAGTTGGATGAACCCTAGTAAAGTAGTTCAAATTACTTCATCTAAAACTAGCCAAACAAACTTAGCTTGATTCCTAAATGTAAAACAACTATGAGAACAACTTCCACGCAACATAATCGTCTTTTTTTTTTTTTTCCAATTCCATAATGTAGAAGATTGATTATGCGGTAACTCTTGAAAGACTTCTCTCACTCCATCTACTCCTTTATTAAATCACTGATCTGTGTGTGGGCATAAATCTTCAATCATTTACCATTCCACATGCGAACATTGCACAACAGAGAACAATGCCAGCATAACGCAAAGTAGCAAATAATGATATCGAATTAATCCTCTTCCTCTCAGCATTTCCATTGTAACCCATTCTAGCTACTAATTAGCTTTGTAAATTAATTTCAACCACCTTCGCAATTAGAACCAGTGTCACATAGCAACAGGCCCACAGGTTCCCTGGTGTAGCCATTAGCATTATTAGCCAACTTGGCATTGCAGTTCTGGCAATGTGATTTCTCAAATAAATTTCATGATGCCAACTAGTACAGAATTACATAACCTTAAGCATGGTACATGCTAGCCAATAAGTAAAACAAATACCATAGTACAGAAGGCAGATTTTTTTTTTTTTTTTTTCCTTACAAACATAAGGTAACAGCACAGAATATGAACTAAAATGCACAAGAATATCAAAGTTTATCTCACAACAACTTTGAAAGTAAGGCTTTGACAAAACAGGTGAAGTTATGACCCTCTCATGGTTTTAGCCTCTTTCATGTAGAAAGTAAGGCTGCATATTTGTCCCTTCCTAAGATCCGACACTGGTGGGAGCCTTATGAACTGTTTACATACTTTTTATTATTGTTCTACCTAGAAATAAATGTTAGCTTGCAAGACAACAGAAAATGCCCAGGTTCAAGGATGGAAAGGAAAAAAAAACCACCATAAATCACCTGTTTTAGATCGTAAAGTAACTACATAATAACATGATTCCATGCAAAATTCCACAGAAGTGCTTCACAATTGTTTAAGAATTAAAGGAATGGTCCATTTGTCAAAAGACAAGACCTACGCATGCAAAAGTGCATATCAGAATTCTTACGGAAGAAAATCATTTATGCCCAGAGCTGGCAGTGACTATAAGAACCAGTAGTGCCAAATTGTGTCGCATAATAGTATTGAATAACAATCAAGAAACAAATTGTTAACATTCCAGAAGAAAGCAATAACTAAGAGAAGCAATCACATCCTTTAAAAAAGAAATCACATCCATACAGGGGCATAGCAAAGAATTTCATTTAGGGTGGGTAAAAATTTTTCTTTAAAAATACTTCAATGGTAAATGAGGGCAATTTATTGATTAAAATATGTACATAATTCATAAGAGGATAAGAAAGTAGAGTTGCACATGAGTTGCAGCTTCTACAGTTAGATTGTCGATTTTCTTTTGGAAACGAAACTATTAATATAACTACAAAAATTTATAACTATGTGCAAATACATCATGTGTATCCATTGAATAGCTTATTGCACACTTTACGATATCTTAATCACTAATATCCAAATGAAAGACATGCATAATTATTATGCATCCTGCTAAACATTATGTGAAAAAAATGTAAAACTTGAAAACCATTTGACAGCCTTGTCTTTAATGTGTAAATTGACGTTTGAACGACAAACTCAGAGGATTACATTTTTGGGTTGTTTTATGTAACTTTTTTATTTGATTGTGATTATAATTTGTTGCATTTTAGTTTTTGATATATTAATATTTCTGACAATCTTCTTTCTATGTCACCACATGCTTTTAATTTCTTATATAATTTGATGAACTACTAGTTAATAAACTCTCCATCCAATATTCACAGTTCAATGCAAATAACAAAATTAGAACACAATTATTTATCTCGGTATCCAAATAAATGTGGAGATAGAGAGCCAAATTTAGAGAAAGAGAAACATAAATATTTATTTATACATAAATTGGGCTACGGCCTCAGCATTACAAGAGAGAGGGGACCAACTACCCACACTACTTGGGCAATATATAGGCATATATGCAGTGGGACTCAAGACTGCTACCTGTGCGTAGCAGTTAAAATAGCTCCGTCCATACACCCTTATGCTGACACTTCCTTTAATGATAGGAGCCTTGTGCATTACTAGTGCAAGAGGCTTTTTCTATCAAAATAGAATTTAACTATATTTTTAACCAAAGAAATGACAATCAAAATATTCAAACTTGGTGCATCATCATCTCATCAACATAATAATGGTGATGGAGGTAATAAAAAAAAAGATCAAATTTAGGAAATATGAAGTATTTTGTGATTCTTTTGGTTCCTCTGTGGTCCAAATGATGGATGTTTGGTTCATCAAAACAAATTATATTTAAAATACAATAATTAAGGTCCATTTCATCATTGAAAGCAATAGAAATCCCATGATTTGAGCCATCAGTGAAAATATAAAATAATTAAAAGTAAGCAAAGGGATAGCAATTCCATGCAGCATGTTCCATTCATCAAGGTTGGAATTTCACATCTCATTTGGAGATATAGAAACAATACAAAAAATAAACTGATTTCTGAATGTTTCATATCTTGTGTTAGCCAATTCTCTTTGAAAACGACAAATTATCAAATCAAGCAGACATTGAAAGAACTTCAATCGATCAAAATTACCCAAGATAATTCATCAACCTGAATTAACATCACAATACATATTTTGATAACAATCTTGTCTACATGAGGTTGCATTTCTAGTACTGACCTCTAGGCCTACTGCATTCATTCCAATAACAATTAATCACTCCATGCCTTAAGGAATAATGACTTAAAATTCATAATACTAGTAGAGGAAAAGGAGGACCTAAATGGCATAGATGAATATAATCAAGAAACATGTTATCACTGAATTAGCCCTTGATGGCCCAGAGAAGGAGGAAGGGAGTTCATGTAGTGGAACCCGTGCAGTTGGGAAAAAAATAATGCTTGGTTAAGTGAGTTGAGTTTTGGTAATTGAACACTAAATTTTTCCATGCCTGGTTGCCTATCCACTATGCCTAACTGGATTTAAGAAGCAGTTAACATTATATTAGTTCTATTGTTTGGGCACTAAATGAGCTTTTAACTCACAAGGTCTTCAAACCCATTCTCTCATTGTTATACATAAAAGTTAACCAACCAAACTTGCAATACATTAGCAGCACCATGTTGAACCACGTAATCAAAGAACTAGAGTGAAAATGGGAATATCTAGGCATTCGTATAGATTCCTCTCTGAATCAGTCAGAGAATTACTGCTCTCACATACATATTCTAAATATGATATCTTCTATCTATACATACTTGAGTAATCAAACCCAAAATCAAAGGGAAAAATTGGATTCACTATTCATCACGAACATCGAAGACCAAAGCAAGCAGTCTACTATCCTTGTTAGAGGAATATGGAATTGACATCAACATCACAAACTGATAGCACTACTCAGTATTCAGTTTGATTAGGAGATTAGCTACTGACCACATATGCATTCCATGGTTGTTGTGAAGTAATGATTCCTTGAGAAGAAGATAGGACAACAGGCATGTAGCCTGGGGGCCCTTGCACAAGCGAAGGAGACATGGATGGTACTCTCGGTAAAGACCACGCTGGAAGCCCGCCAACATATGAAAGACCTGATGCAGTTGGTATTGATGATCCTGTAGACCCAATGGCGGTGGCTCCAGCTACAGGTAAAATGGTTCCTAGTGCAGCTGGCTGAGGGTGATGAAATTTGCATGCAACTCCAAACTTACAATACCCAGTGCGCATGTAATATGGACAAGACTTCTCTTCCTAAGAAAGAAAATAATAGCGAAAGTAGAAGCACAGTAATAATACAAGAACAGGAAATACACTTTTACCATAACTTTAACCCACTCCATAAAGATTTAGCTGGTCAATAGATGAAAAATGACATCAAAGAAGAGTTGCCTACCTGGCGCATAGGTAGACCACAAATATTCAGTGAGACCTGTCCAGCAATATGCCCATCACGAGGATGATGGAATTTACATACTGCTCCGAATTTGCAAGTTCCTGTCTTGAGGAAGTACTGCAAAATACACAACCAACGAGTTGAGACACACCATTAAGCCAATTATGAATCCTTAAAATAAAGTATATCATTGACTCAAAGCCTACACAATCCACACATTCTGCAGCAGTTTCAACATCAATAACACATGCAGAACACAATTTGTTTCCTTCATTCAGTTTTCTTTTCAATTTTCTTAAAAATAAGGGATTTAAACATTCAAAGAGCAATTTAAAAGGCTAGCGGATAGAGAACTAATCATTGAAAATAATGAACATTTTCAAATTTTAGCATCACAGGCTTGAATGGGCAGAATACAATAATAAGTACTTGCATAGGTCATAAGTAGTGAGATGAGTAACATAGATGACAAGACAACATCAATGTCACTGACCTATGTTCTAGAAGGAAAAATATAACTTTATTTTAGCATAGGTGACAATTATGATGATATGCCATATGAAACAAAATCCAAAACCCAACTACTCAGACATGATGGCACCACATCTGAAAATGATCTTACTTCAATGCATCCATTATTATTGCCATTAGGCTATGTGAAACCACTGTAGCTAAATAAAATAAAAGAGAAGACAATAGGTGCATCAATTCTTTCTCAGTAGAAGTCCATATTTCTCAATGCATGGTATAGGAGGATATATACTGCACAAAGCTCCCACATAGCAGGTTCCTACGGAAGGGTCATACCACTTTGGGTCTATATTGGCACGACAAATGACATGGCTCAATGGAATCACTTTGAAAGAATAAAGGTTAAAACTTTTAATAAAGATGACCTCCTCATAAAAGAAAGGGCTGTCATGCAATATATATTCTTCTAATTTTGTCCCATTGCACATGTCACAATGATTTTATTATTTTTATGAATAAATACTGAGCATGAGTATTTTCCCTTCTCTCTTTACTGCCCTTTTGCTTGGCAAGGTATTGAATGGAGGATCTTGATGTGTTATACGTGGTTGACACTTTCATACACTCATGATTTTCTGACAAATAATTTAATCCATATTTTTAGGATCTAGAGTGGGCAACAAGAGGAAAATTTGTTATTCACTATATATATGCATACTAAAATAAAAGCAAAGTGTCACTAAAGAAAGTTGGAACCACATTATCAATTTTAAAAATTGGTACAGATAAAATGGATACCAAACATAGGGTTGAGAGAACGTACCTGGCAATCTGGTTCCCCAATTCTTTCAGGAAGTTCAACTTTGTTTTGAGCACCCTGAAAAACAAAACCAGAGCAACGAATCAAAAACCATTAATTAACTGGTAGAACAACAGTTGGACTCCTAGGAAGGAAGCACAAATCATATCATGACATTAACACCCCAAAAATCTCCAATTTCAGGTCAAGAACAAAAAATTTCAAGTCAAACTGGTAAACTTAGAAGAAGTTGAAGATAAAAATAAAGGGTATTGTATTCACTTTTCAAGGTCCTGAACCGCAGCATTAAGTATATTTAAACAAAAAGACTGGCAATAGAAACTAACATAACCATATAAGCGTGTTTTACCTGCCCGGAATAAGTAGGATGGTTAAACCTGCAATTGCTTCCATACCCACACATTCCTGTTCTTAAAAAATAGATACAATCCGGTTCACCAGGGCGATCCGGATACAGATTCGATGATCGACCACCTGCTCCGTCCTGGTTATCCTGGTTCTGAAGTTTCAAGTGCCACATAGCATCTGCAATGGGTGAAACCAAGTTTCTATCACGATTGAAAACATTCTCAAACTAACACTACCACAAAAACACATGCATTGCATCTCCATTCAAAAATCCAAAACAAAAACACAGCAAATCAAATTAAATTAAATTAAATCAAAGTAACACCTCCTGTTCGAATTCCGAAAAAAGCACCGCCGCAGAATTCTGGACCGTTTTGGCAATTAAAGCAAAGATATAAACAAAACGATGGATCGTAATAAATATCAAGAAGAGCGAGAAGGAAGAACCTTCGAGGTTATCGGCGGAGGCGTTAGAGGAAGTGGAGACTCCATTGTTGTGAACTTTCCAGCTATCCGGCATCGAGAATTTAATCAAAACAACTGAAACTACGAACGATTACGGCGACAACTTCTATTCAAAACCCTTTACTGAAACCACCAATCGGAAGACAATTACGATGAAATTACTTCTTCTTCTTCCAATTGGGAGGACAGTTGTTCTTTCGCTGAAACAGCGTCGAAACCGATCTCTCAACCGGTCATCAATAATCCCCAAATACAACAGAAAAATCGAAATAATAAAATAAAAACAATCGTTCTCAGATTTTCACCAATTCAAGAGCAAAAACCATCCGAAAATTTTTTTGAAAACGAATGCAGAGATGAAATTAAATTGCGATGAGGATGAAATATCGATTCCTTCCGATTTCCAAAGATTTAATTGAAAAAAAAAAGTGGAAATTGAATTAATTGATGAATTTGATTATAATGTTTCCGTTTCCCACTTTTGAAGTTGCGTTTTGTTAGTGTCGAGAAAATCGGGACTCCTTTTCGGTCTTCTTCTTCTCCGCTTCTCTCTCTTCTCTTCGATTGTAAGAGACGATGACCCAAGAATAAAAATAATAAATAATAATATTTCAAATTCTATTTTCTTTTTTTTCTAAAATTTTTTTGTCTGTCAATTTTTAAACATATTAGAAAAAATATTATTTTGTGAATAAATTTGTCAGGAAATTAAAAAAAAAAAAGAAAAAAAAAGGAAGAAGCAAAGTAATCGTTTGCCGTAGAATGAATGCGCGCGAAAGGAGAGAGGAGTTTGCGAGGGAGAAGTGAGGCCGTTGGATGTGGTGGGACCTACAAGGGAAAGGGTGGGAGTCACACAAGCCACATGGTCGAACCGAGTTTCACTGCGGTTGGGTCTCGAGGAGGCAAGTGGGTCCCGTGCTTCACCCTCTATTTTTGGTGGGCCCGCCGATTTAGTCGCCGCCCTCTCCCCTCGCCGCCGTAATAGGCGCGGAAAGTCTGAGACCCAGAACACCACTCTCACCTCCCTCTCTCTTTTTTATTTATTTTTTAATATTTTTGTAATGAGGGGTTTTATGTTATTATGATGTATGGGTGATGTAAGCCTAAGGTAAATAAAAAATATAAAAAATTGAATCCACAAATAGAAAATTTTGAAAATACTACTGCTTTTCGTTTTCTTAAAGCATTTTATCTGAGGTAAACCCCATTTTTTTACATTTTAAGGTAAAAAATAAAAAATAAATTCACAAATAGAAAAGTTTGAAAATACTACTGTTTTTCGTTCCCTTAAAGCATTTTATACGAGGTAAAACCATTTTTTTTTTTACATTTTTAAGTTTTGAATTCAGAAAGATTGTATTTAAATTGCAAACTAAACTAATTTTATTATTGCTTTTCTCATCACATTTTACTATTTATATTCAAATAAGCAAAGGGCACATTACCATTATCGTAAAATTAATTGATAAATCAAA
>JAJIYU010020247.1:0-10478 GCA_030144865.1 Tinospora cordifolia | reverse complement strand
GCTTCATAAAGCTTCCCCTTATATTAGAATAAGTCTCAATGAATAACGTGTAATTGTCTCCTCGTCTGGATTCCTTAAATGCACCGTTTCTCGCTGCCTTTATTGCCAACGTTGCCTTATTGGTCAGCCAATACAGGTCGCATTGACTCATTGACAACGCATAAGTCGAAGTTCTGGTCCTCTCCTGAATAATGATCTCTTCTCCATATCTGGACCCCTCAACTTTGAAATTCTTGAATCTTGAGTCAAAGCTACGGACTATTCAGCTTTTTTGATCTCCCCGTCTTCTCAAGATTCCTGCTTCTTCCTTCTTCATCGCTCTTCCAGCCGTACTTCCTACGTGTCACCTCTATCCATTGATCCTCGTCTTCCTCCTTTTCGATGAGAGCGTTTTTGTATGTGCCCAGTTTAATGTTTCCGGCTAGCGTTCCGACTCCCCATGTCCCGGCTAGCGTTTTATTTTTGTTCTAAGCAAATAGACCAAAAAACAGCAAAACAAACGACTTTCCCAATCTCCTTACACCTTAGAGTAGCTTTTGTAGCATGCCGGAACCGACATATTCCTGAATAGAAGTAGGAATATTGAATTTTCCTGCACCGAAAATTTGCCACCTATCCTATATTGAAAGGTAACTGAGCACTTAAAAAAATATGTGAATACCTTAATTGGAATTCTATAATTGACTGGAAGTACCCTATGAGTCTCAGGATGCTGCCCTAGTATAATTTCTTGCTTTATTTTGTTTATCTAATAGTAGTTTGGTCAAGTTTTAATTAATAGTATCCACATATAGTGGTTTTGTCAATATCATTTGGTAATTCATTTTAGTTGTTGGTTGGTGCATGAATCCTGTGTCTATGAAGTAAACAGGAAGTTGAACAATGATAAAGCATGTTTATATATCTGACAAATTGGGAGGTGTAGCAGCAGTAGCATCTGTTTCTTTGTCTGTTGGCTTTACCTTTTTTGAAAAGTATGTATGTGCACGTAGTTCAAGTTTTTGCCCAATTCAGCGAGGAATGTTTTGGTTGCTTTTGGCAGATTGCTTACTAGTGGTATGCTGGATTGGATGTTAGCCTTTGGTGGCACTATTTGTTACTATTGGGGAAATTCCACGACTTTATATATATATATATATATTGCAAGCAGTAGTTTATGCCAATAAACTTGAAATAAAATTTTTATGGTCTAAAAAATTTGGTTATTTCTGAATTGCAAAACTGATTCTTTACTTTCTTATTATGCATGCCTTGGGACAACCTGAAGTGCTTCCGCAAGAGGAAAGTAAGTATGCTTTATCTTTATTATTCACTAAATGCACTTGTTGCTGGATGGGGAGTGTATTTATTTATTTCTGAATTTTCCATGGTTATATCTTGTTTCACTTGTGATTGTATCTTTCATTATCTACTATATGTTTTGCAAATTTACCTACTGCCTTTTTTGCATTTATTTCTTAAAAGTTCTTATTAATTGGTTTCAATGCATTTGATATTCTTACAAAAGTATATCAATCAGTGTACACTATATGAAGGTCAGCTCAGAAAAGAAAAATAAAAAGAGCAGGTTTTAATGACATTCTGTCTGGATAGGAAGTCCCTAGCAAAACCAAAATTAATTCTTTGTTTATATGTTTATTTATCTTTTGGAAGGTAAGTGGTTTAATTGACACGACTTTCATGTTCACCTGCCCCGTGTGAAACAGTTGAGTCAATGGTCAATTTCTTGTTCTCTGTTTGTTAAAATATCATTTGAGTAGGTCTAGGGCTCAAGCACTCAAGACTGCTCTGCACTGCTTTTTTTGGCTATTATGGCGCAGTTTTGCAATCTGCTATCTGAGTCAAGCTTTTTTTTTTTTTTTTTTTTTTGTCCTGATGGCATACATGATTTTCTTGCCCTTATGGCCTTAGATTCTCACATATACACCCTGTTTGTCTCTGCATTTTTATGATTTATTTTACTGCAGGTACTCCATTCTGGAAGTTAGTTTTAAAGCAATTTGACGATCTGCTTGTGAAGATATTGATTGTGGCAGCTTTAGTTTCATTTATTCTGGCTTTAATTGATGGCGAGACAGGCTTAACAGCATTTTTGGAACCTTCTGTAAGATATTGACAATACTTTTCTTTGTTGTCAGGTGTTTACTTCGATTAGTGTGTGTGCATATAACTTCCTGTTCTTAATATTTTCTTGTGTGACTGTTGATGGTTGCATGAATTATAAAAGTTTGTGTTCTCCAGTGGTATTGGAAATTTATATGGAAATAATTTTTTTTCATAGTCTTGAGTTGTATAGTTTTTGCGCTGAACATTTTAGAAGGTCAATCCTTCAAAAAGTTCTATTGTGGAATGAAGGTTGTCCACAATGTGTGAAATATTACAATTTCTAGTTGGTTCAAAAAGTTCTTCATGTTTCATTCATTTTTTTCTTTTCCAATTGTTTCCACTTGACTGATCCTGATCTTACATTAACAGGTCATCTTGATGATCTTAGCAGCAAATGCAGCAGTTGGTGTAATAACAGAGACAAATGCTGAAAAGGCTCTTGAGGTAAATTTTATCTGGAGACTTGGTGTGGACACTAGCATTAGCGGTTTTACTGGATCGCCTTATTGTTTTGTGCTTTTGGTTCTTAACTTAATACTATGACTGTATGTGTGGTATCTTGCGTCATTTGCATCTTATTGCCTTCTTCATTCTGTCTATGTTTCTCAACTTCTTAAATTACCATGCGTTCAGTTCCCAAAACTTGAACGCTAATCGACTTTATAAAAGGAACAAGAAAGTCTCATTTGTTAAATTTGTAAAACCATGCATGTAGAATTGCAGACATAGACTCTAACTTGCTTCTGAAAGAATCAGTGTCAGGGTCTGGGCAGCAGATATTAACCTGATCCTAGTCCTCACATTTTTCCCTTTATCAAACGATTCTATAGTTTCTGCTCAAAAGAAAAGAAAAGCAGATTCAATAGTTCATTTTCCATTTTCATGAAGCTGGCTCTTAAGCAATTTAATTTTGATATGGAACTGTAATAACCGTGGTGGTGAATAATGATTTTTCTTAACAAAAAATTGAATGCAGATATTGTTTTGAAGTTATATTTGTGGTTTCTCTAATTCATTATCTGTGACGTCATATTGCATATGAAATCTTCTAAACTGGCCTCTGAACAATTTAAGTTTGATTTGTGACCTGTTGCTGTCATGGTGCTGGATTTTATATTTTGCTCAAGGAAAAAAAAGGATATAGATACTTCCTTCATCTGAAAAAAAGATTCTCCATTTTCATTTTTCTACATATTTTAAGAGATTCTAACTAATGAATATAATATTATGTACAATTCCTTTTATCTCCTACTCAATATACTTCGTAATTTTGTACTCAATTCGGGTGGAGGGTAATAGAAGAATATTTAAAGCCAACAAGAAATCAGAAGAACTAGTCCAGCAAAGATTTGAGACCTTTTTGCTACTTGGGTTGCATCTAGTGATCTAGGGAAAGGTTTCTCTTCTGGTGAATGATTAACTGGCAGAACATTCTGTACATGTAGTAGTTTGTCTTTGTATAAAGTCCAGATTAGATTTGCTTCTAAGTATTTCAGAAAGTATGTATGTAAGCTCCGTTCAGACTGCAATTGTTCAGCCTAGTCCTTTTGTATATGGATATCTCATCCTTCTCGTTAATGAAATCTTCTTGTTGTACTAAAAAATATATACGTCGTAATTTTTAAATACCATTAAATTCTATAATGCATAATGAAAGTGGGCAAATTGAGCATCTTCAATGTAAATATGGATGTGCATCTATAAATAAGTGCCAAATCATCAATGTAGAGAGAATTTATATCCTAGGTGATATATAATTGCACTTAATAGACATTAAAGTCAAAAAGTGATCTCCAGTGTGGGCGTCGATTGCTCCTATTTTATTTTTGAAGTATTAACATATTTCTCTTAATTTTTTTTATTTGTTGACGTGGCTGTCAACACGACCGTCTGAAAGTAGATGTGCACGTCGAGCATGTCTACAATTATTTATGCTACGTAAGCTACAGATTAAAAGTCCACATTTGTGTTGGAGATGCATTTTTGGCTTAATGTCTATCCACTTCTACATGAGACATTCCTCTCAATGCATATTTGCATTGGAGATGCTTTTAGGAAAAGAAGTCAATCTTTTTGGGATATCCCAAAAAGGAAAGATGGATAACCTTTTTGCGATAGAGGATTGTTTTTTCTTAAAGCTGGATTTGTTGTTGTTAACTTAATTTGTGATATTATATGCCATATAAGATAGTTGTTGATGATGTTAAAGGTTTATTAAGTGTGAAAATGAAATTGCTGATTGCCCTGGGCTCCTGCTTTTGTTGAATCATTATGCCATAAAAATGATTGTCACTCAATTTGTTCTTTTCATTTTCATCATAGGAGTTACGAGCATATCAAGCTGAGGTTGCCACCGTTTTACGTAATGGTAAGCAAACATTTCATTATGCAGTAATGTTGTTAGTACCCGTAGTTTAGAAAGGAACACTCAATATGGATGCAGAGCTTCAAATATGGCTGTCCAACTACTGTTAATTTTACTTAGCCTGTTAATTTCTATTACATGCAGGTAAGACTTAAGCGTTTGAGAAAAACTGCTCCTATAATTCTAAAAAAAAAAAATCGCCTCAAAATGTCATGTCAGATTGCTGCAAGTGTCATATGGAAACCACACTTTGCAGGTTGCTTCTCAATACTACCAGCAACAGATCTTGTACCTGGAGATATCGTTGAAGTTGGAGGTATGTGGGTTGTGTTACTAAAAGAAACACATGACCTTTTGTTAATGCTTGTTATGTAATAGTGGTGGACTAATTGGACAATAATAAAGTTTCCCTGCTCTATTTTCTTCTTAAAAATAGTGGGATGCAAAGTTCCTGCGGACATGAGGATGATCGAGATGCTAAGTAACCAAATACGGGTTGATCAAGCTATCCTTACAGGTATAGATCCTTTTTTTTTCCTTCTTCATATGATCTCATAATTGGTGTGCACTCATTTCACAGTTGGTGATAAAAATCAAGTAACACATTCTTGTATAGGTTTGACTAGATGATGTTTTTGCTTCAAGGCTCTATATATCTTTTGTCATTGTCAAAATAATTCTGCACATCTCAAATTGTTCCTTTAAGTTTATCCTGGAGATGGTATGCTGGATGGAACAAATGATGGTTGGTTGCATAAGCACATGTAACACGAAGGTCTCATGCTTGAGGCACCTCCCACCACTTGTTAGTCAATTTCATCCTTTGAGCGTTTTTAGCTGTGTCTACTGGGATTAGGGTGATGTAAGTCCTGGATACCCAATGACATCAGAGAAAAGAAAAAAAAAAGAAAAAGAGATGGTATGTTGGAGAGAAATCATGAGATGGTAACTTCTGATACTTGCAGATGCAGTATGCATTTGAGTATGAGTAGCGTTATCGAAGATATTGTATGAGAAAAATGCAAGCCATATTGCTTCTTGTGAGTATCTATTATTATATGGTGTTTATGCACACCTTTTGATATTTGAATTGAAGGAAAACCAATAATGCATTCCCTCCTCTGCAATTGCTCAATGAAATCAGCTTTACATGTTTCTGTCAAGGTTGAATGTGAGACAATATGATACTTCTTTTTTTGAGAAAAAATGAAACATTTTATTTAAAGGAAAGGCAAATTGCAGTATAATATAAACTCAAAACCAGTACATATCAATCAAAAAGGCCCAATCATAGATAAAATGCACCTATCCCAACCTAAAAACCAATCAGATAAAGAAAGCCTCGTACACCCTTTGGAGGCATGCATCCAAGAACTAGCAGCTAGCTTAACCGACTCCTGGACATCTTCAATTCCTTCCCCCCCTCCCGAAAATGAATATTTCTTTTTTCTTTTGTGGCTTCTGGATTTACACTGATATTTCGTATTTAATGGAGCAAAAGTTGCTTATTTAAACATCTAGGACATGTGAAATGGCTCATATTTTGTATGTTGTACCCTTCTACCATTCAGGTAATTATACATGGGGTAGGCTCTCCAATTTCGTCCAGATTGCAGATCCAAAATGGCCTAATATTTTGTAAAGATGAGAAGTCAATACAATGTTTCCCATAAATAGTAACTTATTCTGAATTTAATTTCCCAATTGTGATATAAATTGTATCATCTATCAATGTTCATTTCTAATACTACCTTTCTCTAGTTATGATTTTTGAGAAAATTTAATTTTCTTGTTGAAGAACTTAACCTTATAAAATTTGCTAGCCTTTCAAAATTTACTTTTTTTATTTTTTATTTTTTTATTTTTTTTGAGAAGTAACTAGAATATGTATAAATATTAATAGAAGGTGGTGCCTGATGAGAAATCAGACACCAACCAATCTACAAAGAGTATAGAATGTTATACCAGTTTCCCAGCTAGTCCCGAAAGCAACACCCTTTGCTAAGTTTAGTAGGGATGATCCAAGTGCAAAACAAGAGGATGAATCTTTCCCACGTGCTAATTACATATTTGCATTCATCAGAAAACAACCTATTATTCCGTTCCTCCCGAACAGAAAGCCATATTGCATACAGTATAATTCTCCTATAGTTAACAGTTTTTCTAGGTCTATTGTATTCCTTGCTTTGCCAATCTCCTCCCAGCAACATCGGTTGAATGATATGACACTTCTGCTGCCATTTTTGCTAGATTTCAGATAGAAAGCTGCAGTTGTTGAACAAGTGTTGTGTCGTCTCCTCGGCTTGCCTACATAAACATCATGTGGACGGCTGAAGATACAGATTGGGAAACGTTTTTTGCATAGTTTATGTGCTATTTAACTTATTTAGGAATTTTAGCCAAGCTAGGATCTTAACTTTGTTTGGAGCTTTAGTTTTTCAAATTAAATGGACGTGATGGAAGGGGGAGTGCAAGTTTCTATGGCTGGTCAAATATCGAAAGAAAGATTTAACAGTGAAAACATTGTCTTTATCCCCAATCCATTTGATCATGCCTGGTTCCTCTGAGGGTTGAACACTCTTCAGTAGGTTAATGAGGTCCATGATTCCTTGGACCTGGTCATCCTGAATATTTCTGTTGATGTGCAGGTTTCAAGCCCAACTTCCTCTGTCCTCCTATCCATCCTGGGTAAGGAATTCTGATACGGTAACATTATGCTTCTCAGAAAGTTTGTTGAGAGTTGGGAATATGTCATTGAGGCTGTCAGTGTCGCACCATTTATCCTCCCAAAGTTGAACTACATCTTCCTTGCCCACTTTCCATCTCATTTGAGATTTGAATATAGGGTACAATGCTGCAATGGACTTCCACGGTGATCTCCTGTTGCTCTTCCAATTAACACTTGCCTCCTTTCCTTATGCTTGTTTTCCATGAATGCTTTTTATTATAAGGGCCTATAATGCCCTTGGCTGTTTGTACATTCTCCACCGCCATTTTCCCATTGGGGCCTTGTTCCGATTTATTATGTTTCCTACCCCTAGGCCTCCATTGTGAACCTCTTGGCACACTCTGTTCCACTTAACCAAGTGCTGGCACTTCTCCTTACCTTCTTGTTTCCATAGGAACCATCGCATGGTCTGCTCAATTCTGTTGGTAGCTCTTTTGGGCATTTTAAACATAGACACAAAATAAGTCAGATTGGCCTCCAGAACTGTTTTTAGTAATAGTAATCTGCCCTCTCTGGACAAATAACTCCCTTTCCATCCTTCAACTCTCTTGGATATTGTTTGGATTATTGAATACCAGAAATCTGATTTGTTGGGACTGCCTCCTAGAGGCATCCTCAGATAAGAAAGAGGCAATTTGCCTTCTCAAACTTGGATTTTGTCAACCATGTCTGCAACCGCATGCCTATCCACATTAATTCCAGCCAATTGGCTCTTCGTCGTACTAATAGACAATCTCGAGACGAAACAGAAAGCGTGCAGAGCATTCATAACAGTCTTTGCTTTCGTTCTGTCATTCTTCATGAAGATTAGACAGTCATTTGCAAACAGAAGATGGGTTAATTGGATCCCATCCTTCCCTATCTTTAGCCCCTCAATTTTTTGCTTGGCCGTCATCTTGTCCATGATTCTTGTGAAGGTGTCAGCTACTAAGGTGAAGAGAAAGGGGAAGAGAGGATTTTCTTGCCATAGCCCCCTTTGTTCGCTAAACTTTCCTCTGGGTCTACCATTAATGAAGACAGAGTAGTTAACTGAGGTCAAGCAAGCTTGAATCCATTTTCGCCATTTGGTTCCAAAGCCTTTTGCCATCATCATATAATCTAAAAATTTCCATCTGATTGAATCATAGTCTTTGGCAAAATCAACTTTGAGAATGAGCCATTGCTTCTTTTCCACCCGTTGTTCCTCCACCACTTCGTTGGCAATGAGGATGGCGTCTAAAATCTGCCTGTCTTTCATAAATGCCATTTGCGGTTCATTGTTTGTTTTCTGTAGGACATTCCTTAGCCCGTTAGCTAAGGTTTTGGCGATGATTTTATAGATGCTGGTTATCAAACTGATTGGTCTAAAATTCGTTACTTTGACTAAATTGTGTTTCTTTGCAATGAGACAAATGTAAGTCTCATTCACCTGTTGGTTGATTATGGCGTCCCGATAAAATTCAGTCATGCAGTCATAGATATCCTGGTGGACCGTCACCCATTCCTTTTGAAAGAACTCCATAGTAAAGCCATCTGGACCTGGGGCCTTGTCTCCATCATAGTTGAAGACAACATCCTTAATTTCCTCCACTTCAAAAGGCCTCTCGAGCCATTGACTAACCTCCTCTGTTATCCCACACCAGTCGAGGCCTTCAATCCCACAGTTTCTATCACTGGTTTCTAGTGATTGTTACTTTCGACTTTCTTAGGGTTAGAATTCTGTGGAAGTATTTGGAATTCACGTCCCCTTCTTTGGTCCATTTTATCCTTGCTCGCTGTCGAGCCTTTTGTTCTATACAACGTTCCAATTGATGAATTTCAGTGACAGCTACCTTTCTCTTTTTCATTATGTTCAGGCTTTGATTCCCATTCTCCAAAGATAAATCTAGCTGGCATAACTCCTGAAATAGATGGTCCAGTTGAGTTTGTTCCTAAAGCTGTTGACCTTTGCTCTAGGTTTTCAGCGTTTCTTTCAGCTGCTGTAACTTCATCATATACTTGTATCCTGCCCAACCTCTACTATTATGTTTTGACCAAACTTTGCTCACCAGTTCCTTAAACTTCAGGTGATTTAGCGAGTTATTCTCAAACTTGAAGGGAGCTGGTCCCCGTGTTATGTCTGTGGTGTCAAGAAGAATCAACCAATGATCCGATACGATTCTTTCCAATCCCCATGTTCTTTGACTCAGATATTTCTCCCACCAATTGATATTACTCAGGAATCTTTCTAGCTTTTAGAAGGTTGGAGAGTTCCTACCATTGCTCCAGGTAAACTTGATGTTTTTCATGTCAGGTTCCTTCAGGGACAGGTCCTGAATCCAATTTTTGAATTGGGACATCTGAGAAGTAGTGTATTGGCCATGAAGTTATTCCTCCCCCCATTTCTCATAATATTAAAATCACTCCCAAGCATCACGTTCCCTTTATGATAGTAGAAATGGCAGCCAATTCAATTAGGAAAGCTTCTGTATCTTGGTTATCGCAAGGACTATAAATTGCTGTAAACCACCATTCTTAAGCACCTTCGTCCTTTAGCTTTATGGTAAGCGGCAAGCAACCTTCCAATTTCTCCAACACAAACAATCTCCTAGAATCCGACATAATGATAATACCCCTAGCCGTTCTTGCCGCTGGAAGGTTAGCCCAGTCAACGAAAGATCTTTTCCACCACCCAACTACCTTGATTTTGTCCATGTTGCTTCGTTTTGTTTCTTAGAGGGCAATGACATTAGCTTTCGAGGCTTGAATTGTTTTTCGAATTGCAATAGATTTCGAGGTTGTTCTAGCACCTCAAATATTCTAGCTGAGGATCTTCATAAGAATCACAAAAGTCCCTTAGGCAAGGTAGACCTCATCTTAGCTCTGTCAACTTTGTACCGATTGAAGTCAAAAAATTCCTAACCCTCTTTATCTCCTTCTCCTGCACTTCTCCCAACGCTTCCTCCCTATGTTGCAACCCTGTTTCTTATTTTTCACTATGGTCATGATGGATTCTTCCATTCGGTTGCTTCTTCGTTTGGGGCTGGTCGTTCGTGATTGGGGATAAGGCTCTGTCTTTCCCGTTTTGTCTGATATTCGAAGCATCCTGACCAGTGAGGCCTCTCAGACTACGGTCTGAGGTGGCCAGGGGTGAGGAGAGGTAAGAGGGAGGATTAAGAGGTCGGTGCATACCTTGTGTTGCTGTCCCTCGGCATTGTGCTGGTGATCGGTGTCCCCATTCAAGTCCCGTCCCGTCCTTGTAGCACCTGTAGTAGGGGTTTCTGGGACTATGTCTTGGTTGGCGTCGTGGTAGTGTCTAAG
>JAJIYU010020246.1:0-10505 GCA_030144865.1 Tinospora cordifolia | reverse complement strand
TACTTCTCTATGTATATTACCATCATACTAAACGAAATATTATTTTCATGAGTGCATCTAATTAATACTTTATACACATACTTTTCTATATTAATACCATACTAAAAATATTATTTTCTTATTCAAATAGAGAAGCATATATTTACCCAACAATTCTTTATATCTAATATTAATCATCGTATATTCCTTTACACTTCTATGCTAACTAATTAATTGCATAACAATGACAAATATACATATATGTATTTATATATAAATATATATGTATATGTGTTTTAAACTCAAATTTTGGTTATTATGTCACTAAAATTTCAGGTATTACAACTATTACGTCATTAAAATTTCAGGTATTACATAGAGAATTTTAATATGATTTTTTATGCATTTATATTTGTGATTTAATGGAAGGGAAAGGTTTTCAGTCGTTTATGCAAGTTTAGATTAAGTGGAAATAGGTACACAAAAGAAAGAAGATTGGAAAAAAAGATTAAACTGCAAAAATCCACTAACTACCGCAATAAATGATCAGACTACCAAAATAACCAAAACATGAAAAGAAGGAAAAGCAAGCAGAACATTATTGTGATTCACTATTGCGATAAACAGAATAGAAGTTACTGCAAATATTCACTACCACGATAACTAGAGAAAGATTTCACCGCGCAGAATAACTACTGCGATAGCCTACCGCAGTGGTGCAACTATTTATAGTTTCGTGGATTTTTGGGATTTTTGAGTAATTGAGACTACCGTGATCTATTACCACAGTATTGCGATTAAAAATAGAATTTTAGGGTTTGTGACTTGTGTTTTATGAGATTTTAATTGCTTGAGTATAAATATATAAGAAAATTAGAGTTTAAATGTAACACCCCACCTCCAAGTTCCATCTTCCACGTCATCTGACGGTTCAACTCTCTTTGATCAAAATCTTGGGATGCTTGGGAAATGGGCCCGTGCTACATTTTCTTCTTCTTAGACCCAAATGCATTAGGGTTCCTATGTACATTAGTCTATGTACAAAATGGCATCATATTAAATAAGATTCTTCATTTATTCATTCAGAAATTTTGAGTACAATAATCCAGTACAACGAAAAATAAATTCAAAGCTGAAATACATGATTTCGCTTGGGCCGATGCGCCCTACATTGAAATAAATAAAAACTTTCAATAAATAAATCTCCTCGCAAGCTGATTAATTTTCTGCGATGTGAAAAATAGGGGGGTGAGCTAAAAAGCCTAGTTAATCATTCCATCTATTTAATCAATTATTTCAACCAGACAATGCAAGCATATCAAACACTTTCAGAGATTAATTCGATCCAACCAATATGTTATTTCAATCGTAATTTAGACCGAACAGGAATAACCTCTGTGCTCTAGATCTAGGGAGAGAGATCAATTCTGAAACTCAAACCCATTTTTAGTGGGATCATTCTTGAAACTCACTTCATTCTGGTGTCAGTATTGACAGCCAGTTCCAATTCTACATGGAACACAGAAAGTCCTCCGTACTAGTATGTGGTTGAACTCTTATTTAATCTGATTTTTGTGTGCAAGGGCATAGTAAATAAATATTTCAACAGAAGCATAGATTTTCGATTTCTGATGTAGAAGATCGTATGAGACGCAACTACAGAGCATACTCTCTCAAACAGGAAAAACGACTTTCGATTTCTGATGTAGAAGATCGTACAAGATACAACTACAGAGCATACTCTCTTGGTCATGCAACATGATAATTGAATGACATAAATGCAAAGAACAAGAATAAAAACAAACAAAAAATCAAGCTAACCAAACAAGCAAGCATTATCTAAGTCAAAATAATAAATTAAAAGAAAGGAAAGAAACTCACCTCAAGATCGCTTCCTAAATTCTTTGTAGCACTTCGTTGCTACTTCTTTGCGAACTATTTAGAACAGCTCAAGCAAAGAAGAACTAGAACTAAGGTTGCCAAGAAGGAAGCAAAGAGAGAAAGCAAGAAAAATTTTCGACTCTTGTCTTTGGGATTAATGAAATGGGTGGAGTAGGGGGGTTTATATAGGGCCCTCTTCCAAATAGTGTCTCTATCTTTCCAATGTGGGATTATTACTTCCTACATATGCCCACTTCAACATCTCACCAAATGAGATATTTCATTCACGAATACATTTCCTTTACACATATATTTCTCTATGTATATTACTATCATACTAAACGAAATATTATTTTCATGAGTGCATCTAATTAATACTTTATACTCATACTTTTCTATATTAATATCATACTAAAATATATATATATATATATATATATATGTGTGTGTGTGTGTGTGTGTGTGTGTGTGTGTGTGTGTGTGTGTGTGTGTGTGTATTTATATATAAATATGTACGTATATGTGTTTTAAACTCAAATTTCAGTTATTACGTTACTAAAATTTTAGGTATTACATTAAAGGTTGGATTTTGATGGCAAAGAGTAGAGACAAAGCAAAGAACAACGGATTGCAAAGACAAAGATGACGTGTCTAGTATGATTTATCATATGTTTAATTTAATGTTCTGTACTACATACGCTATGTTTAGCTAAATGTTTTAATTCTAGGATGTAATTTTGATTGTAGGAACCCTTAATTCTTTGATTTGATTAATTTATTTTGATGTTCTATTTTATACCTTGTGTTCTTCATGTTTTCTGTCTATTGGCCATAGATAGGACGATCCTAGATTGTCAAACTAACTCGGGAGCGAGGTTTGATAGTTTGATCATCAAAGTATAGACCTAAAAAGATCACTATATCGAGAGATCCCTAATCCAAAGGAGGTTGCACACAAATTTGAGTTTACTACATTAGTCTATTGACTATACAGTCAAGAGAGAGTATTAGGAGATTTAACTAATAGATATTAAAATAACTCGGAAGGGGTTTTTAATTATCAGTGTTATAACCTATAGAATTAGGAAATAGTTAATTGAAAAAGGACTTAAGGGGGATTACATGAGATTTAATGTCCTAGATCATTCATTCATTCACATAGTTTTAAAATCCAGCACTCGTTTGATTTTGCTTTGATTAAGTTTTACATCATTAACACTTAGTTTATAGCCTTAATAAAATTGAGACTAATAGTAAATTGGGCTTTAGGATTATTGGTGATTAACTGTTCCCTAAGGACAATATCCAGTATACTACCGTGTATTCTTATTGCGATATTATACACTTACAATGATTGCAACAGCTAGCAAGCAAGACCTGCTATTTATTAGTAGTAATAGTCGATTTAACTAATAGGGCCTTTCAAGTCATGTTTTTTTATTTATAGTATCAGTCTAGACATGTGGGTGTATAGTGTCAACGTCATTAACTATATTAGTATTTCATTTTGTCTTTGAAACTCGGCCATGGACCTCACAAGTTTGTTATCATTTTTTATATTAAATTAAAGTATTTTCAATTAATGTGTTATCCCAAAGTTTTCATTATTCATTTTCTGAGCTAGTATATAAATATACCTTGTTGTATTACGGGATGTGTTTGGTGAAACCAAGAGATCAGTGATGTGTGAACTAGTAATATCTCGATTCTTGAATAATGAAATATAATAAAGTAGGTACGAATGTATGCATGTCTCTAACTATTAGATAAAACATGTCAATTGTGAATGGTTCGGGAACCAAAGTGTTACAATCAAGCATCTTTAAAAGAAAAAAAAATGTAGAGACAAATTTTATCTCCTAAAATGATGATATTGACTAACGTCCTCTTAATATGACCATTTAGATATAGTAGATTTTTTTGAAAACCCAAAAGAAAGATGTGATTCATTAAAGATGGATTTTGAACATTTATTTTCGTTTGATTAAGTATGTTAATTCTCGTATGTTTAGTGTCAATGTGTGTTTAATTTGATGTATTTGTCTCATATATATATGTATGTATGTATGTATAAAAAAAATTATTATTTCTTATGTACATTTATTTTATTTTAATGAAGAAAATATAGATGTTCACCATCAAAATTTAGCTGAAATAAAATTAAGGATAAAGATATTTGTATTGTAAATAGTGCTACAACTCATTACCATACTTACAAATAAAAAATATTTTTCTTATTTGTTTATCCATGAAGTTAATGTCAACACAATATCTTATAGTATAAAACTTATTGAAGACTCCAGAAGAGCTAATTTACTATTACCTTACGGAACAAAAATTATTATAAATAATACACTACTCTGTACTAAGTCTCAAATAAACTTATTCAATTTTAAAGATATTAGACAAAATAGATATCATATCGAGCAATTAATGAAGAGAATATTGAACACCTTCATATTGTAAGTGTAGCATCGGGTAAGAAACATGTATTAGAAAAATTATCTAATTTTTATTCCAGTTTATACTACACAAATGTTATAACAATTGAAATAAATGTTACAGTAAACTAGAAGATTTGATGTAAATACTTTTAATATTTGGCATGATCGGCTAGGACATCTTAGTTTTATAATAATGCAAAAAATCATTGAGAATTCACAAGGACATCTACTTAAGAACTAGAAGATTTTTAACTCCAGTGAATTCTCATGCGTTGCATGTTCTCAGCGAAAGCTTATTATTAGACCATCACTAATTAAGATTGGGATTGAATCTCTTATATTTCTAGAATGTATACAAGGTGACATATGTGGGCCCATTCACCCACAATGTGGACCATTTAGATAGTTTATGATTCTAAGTAATGCATCTATAAGATGATCATATGTGTCTTTATTATCAACTTACAACCTAGCAATTATAAGATTGCTTGCTCAAATAATATGATTAAGAGCTCAATTTCTAGACTACCCAATCAATAAAATATGTCATAATAATGCTAGCGAGTTTATATCCCAAGCTTTTAATGATTATTGCATGTCAGTTGGAATTACTATTAAACATCACGTTGCTCATGTCCATATACAAAATGGTCAATAAAATCATTTATTAAGCATCTCCAGTAATAGCTTGACCATTAATTATGAGAACATGACTCCTTGTTTCTATATAGGGACATGTTATTTTATATGCAGTAAGTCTCATACGCATTAGGCCAACGAATTATCATAAATTTTCCATTTTACAATTGGTTTATGGTTAGGAGGCAAATATTTCCTATCTAAAAATTTTTGAATGTGCATTATATGTTCCAATTGCTCCACCACAACGTACTCAGATGGGTCATCAAAGGAGGTTAGATATATATGTTGGATATAAATCTTAATCGATAATTAAGTATATTGAATCAGTGATTAAAGATATTTTTATAGCACGGTTTATTGACCGTCATTTTGATGAGAAAGTGTTTCCAAGATTAGGGGTAAAGAATCAATAGTTAGGAAAATAAATAAATTGGAATGGTTTATCATTATATCACGTTGATCCTCGAAGAAAGTAATCTGAATGAAAAGTTCAAAGGATAATTCATCTGCAAAATATTACAAATAACTTGTCGAATGCATTTATTCACTTTAAAAGAATGACTAAATCACATATATCAGTTGTCAATGGTCCAGCTCATATTAAAATCCCTGAAGGACAATCAGTTGCAAATAAATCTAAGGCTTGTTGGAAGAGTGGTAAACCTATTTGTTTTACAGATATAACCCTCGAAAAAGAAAAAGAGCAACTAATAAGGATGCCCAAATGGAGGAAGTAGATACTATTGAAGAGATCATTAACATAACTAATAATGAAACCTGAGAAGATGATGCGGATTATGAAGTTGACCAAAATAATGTGGGTAAATTAATTGATGGTGATATAATTCATCATATGGACCAAGATGACACTTTGCATATTCCAAGTGGACTGATTACAAGGGTCTATGCTAAAAGACTTCAAGAAACATTACTTGGGATAGTTCAAGATATTTACACTAAACAAAGTGGTAATAGTTTAGCAAACTTTAATATTGCTTAGATAAATTAAAAGGAGCTATGAGTGTTATCCAAGTGTAGGATAGTCACAACTACAACTAATAAAGAGCTCCAACTAAAATACATGTGCGTAGTGAGTTATTCAAGCTATAATCTCATTGATTTGAGATGATTAAGCTGCTTTTTTGGTCATTAATATAGGTTACATGAAAATAGTTAATTTTCTAAGTATTATTAGTCTTTTATATCAAACTTTTCAGTTTTCAAGGTATAATAACCATGCAATTACTGTGTTTTATTTTGGAATTAATGCGTTGTCCATAGGAGTACTTGTGGAGTTGTGATATGTATTAAGTGTCACTTAGTGAAGAGTCTTCAATGCTCATAGGATTAAATGTATGAGTTAATAGCTATTTATTTTTGTAACTTTTTGCTTTACTAGGAGTTACATCCAAGATTTATATAAATTGATTTGCTCCTCTTCGAGAAAAGGCACCAAATTAATAAAGTGAGTATTTCATATGAAATTTTTAGATTTGAGAGACGTTTTCTCTTATGTTTTTCATTGAACTTTTCTAAACTTATCAAGAATTTATCAACCTTGTGGCATTTGAACACTTTGGGTTCTTGTTTCTTTGTTACTCAAGGGTTTAAGTGGATCACCAAATCTGATCTTAGCTTTCTTGTGGTGAGCATACTTCCTTGAATGAAGGTTCTTAGGATCTAATCCCTAACGGGTCTGCATTAGTTGGTATCAGAGCTTCGACTCTAAGATCACGTTATATCTTATTTTTTAATTTCTATTCATATTTTTCTTGTTTCCTTTTGTTCGTCAGTTTTCTTTCATTCATCATCCTCTTTCATCCCTTTGTTCTTTGTTTACTTCTTGTTCGGCTTTCTTTTCCTTTCATTAATCTTGCCTATTAGAAAAACAAATTTTTGAGAAAAAAAAAGTGTTACTCAAAAAAAAGAAGAAAAAAAAAGGTTGTGCTTGTGCAAAAAAAAAATATTGGGTTAAGAAAATTGTGACTTCAAAAAAAAGAGTATTTGCTAATTGCATTGACTTATGCAAGTGAAGTTATTACTTTGAAAGTCATTGTGTTCATACAAAAAGCTATCATCTTGATTGTTTCTTAGTTATTCAATCTTTTATTTAATTGTTGTTCTTTCTTTTGGACCATTTTCGTTAAAATCCATTCATTTCTTTTTGTAACACCCCAACCCCCTAGAAACAGGTTTAAGTTCAACCACAAGGTGGGTTGGGTCCAATGTTATATTTATAAGTACACAACTTGCATCACTTTCTATTATCTTAAGTTTTATCATTTTTCAATGAGCACACAATTTAATTATTTAACTTCAAATTTAATAAGACTATTACAATAGAGATAAAAGAAAAACTTCAATCTTTATTTATTGAATAAAATAAAGGGATGCATGCTTGAAATTTAAATAATAAAAAATGAGTACATAACTCAAAAATAAAATTCAACGAAAGGCTTAATAAATCAAAAGTGGGCGACATGCTCTTACATTAGAAAAAGATTCTAATCATCCATGGTCTTCATATTTAATTTCCTGAAAAATATTAAAGAGAAGGGTGAGCACATAGCCCAGTGGATCATTCATCAAACTACTCATTTACTAATTCAAATAAAAAGTACACCCAAATTCAATCACTTATGAACATTAAGTGTTTCAAACAATGTCTTGTTAGTATTGTATATTTGACCAAAAGGGATTTTAAACCCCTGATGTTCTTTATCAAAATACTCCTATTCTGGGATGGAATGACAATTCATCTTGTCACATTCCATTGAAAATAAGGATCACATGTCCACATTCCAAGTATTTTAAAACACATCCACACTTAGTAATATTACTCATATACACTAAGTATATGCAAAGAACACCCATAGCATCACTTAAACTACTATGATGGTACGTGGTTCTTATCTTCACTTTCTCATATTTAAATCAAATAAATATGATACTAAATCATAACAATTGATATCATAATTTAAATAATCAAGAAAACATGGAAAACATACATGGCATGCTTGAAAACTCAAAAATAAGCCTAAGTATGATTTCTAATCATGTTATGTTATCATGCACGAATTAAAATATAAAAACATGCTAACTGAAAATAAAACATGATCAAACATGCTTCAAACTGAAATATAAACATGCTAAAAACTAAAAACAAATATGCATGAATATACTAAAGACTTGAACTAGCAAAGTAGGAGTTCTAAAAATCCCCTCCACCTTAGTAGTGGTTCTTTTCCCAAAAATTCAACAAAGTTCCCCAACGTATAGCGCTTTCAAACACTAGCAAAAATCACTTCAAACCACTCTCTAAGACACTAAAATCAGAACTTCTCACATAAGAGGGAAAAGAGAAGTGAGAAGAGATGCCAAGAAGAGGGCAAGAACAAACAAAGAGGGAAGTGTCAACTCTTTGCTTTGGGATGAGAAGAATGTGAGCAAGAGGGGGTTTATATAAATGTTCAAGAGCACTGGGGGACAATTTGGGCAGCTTGGGCAGCTCATAAGTTGGGAAAGTTTCCAAACACTCATGGGACGATTTGGTTTGAAATAGGCATGTGGGCTCATGGACCACTAAAGCTTGTTAAATTCCTATGAGCCATGATTTGATTCTTTATTAAATTTCTTAATTAATTTCAGAGAAAATTTTTAGACTTTGAACATTTCTAATGTCAGTAGGGACTTCCCCTTATGGATAAGAAGATGCTCATATAAATTTCTCATTTGGTCTCATTGCTTGCTCATCACACAAACCCATAAGGCATGCTTTCCATTCTCTCTCTTTGGACGTACCTTATCAGATTTGAGGGGACACCAAATAATAGTCAAAGATGCTTATCTTGGGTTTAAGGAAGTTATCTAAGCTAGTCTTAATTCAAAGAGAACGTTCCCTAAGAGAGAGTGCTCTCTTTTTGGCGCCAAACATGGAGAAGGAGAGTTCCCTTCTATGAGTTTTTGTCTCATTCTTAGTGTATTTTAGCAACTTTCCTCATTGAATCCTCACACTAAGTGACGGCTAGGATTAGGGTGTGAGTTTGGTTCATCATTTAGACACTTCTAATTAGGGTTGCTCACATGTGTGCACACACACACTCACATAGGTGGACCGTTTTTGCATGGTGGTGCATGGTGTACATGAAATCATTAATTCGTGGTTTCTTAATACTAAGTGGGACGTCTCATAAGTGTGGTATACTGAATCATTTGCATGGCACATGGGATCATTTTACATGAATTCAAATAAGGGAAACATCCCATTGAGGTTGGGTAGGGTGAGGGTACACATGTCATGGTGTTTCACCCGTGTGACTTGCACATGCTTAGGGTGGCTATGACTTCATGAGTTCACAAAAATCAAATAAAAATTAATATCTCCTTATTTACAAGGAATTATAATTTATAACCTAACTTTTGGAATCACATGAAAAATTAAGAATTTCAATATATGGTTTGGCCAAATTGGTTTTCATTTACTTTCCTTTTTTAATACCTACTGAAGGCACTATGAAATGAAAATCTAAATCTTGGCCAATTGTCCTGATTTTAGGATATGTTGTTTATTTTGTTAGTTCATTTCATCCCATTTTTTTGGGTTATTTCGATTCCTCGAAGTACCTTAAATGTCAATTCTTTCTAATTTGAACCTCCTGAAGAGCGTTTGGCAAATAAAAATCCTAATCTTGACCAATTGTTCTAATTTTTGGATATGTTGTCCAATTAGTTGGCTCATGTCACCTTACTTCGTTTTAGGTTGTTTTGGGTCCCTAAGTGTCACTAAATGAGACTTTTGGAAACTTTCCAAATTTCACCCCGAAATCAGTCCAGTTTCATTTTGCATCAAATTGATCTCGGATTTCATTTAATTAAATACAGAGTTTTTAGGGTATTGCACTTTTCCACATCCTAAGTGTTGACATAAGCTGTACAACTTTGAGTTAATTCTTGGTTGGGTTTGATTAGGGAAAGTTACAAGAGGAAAGAGCGTGAAAATTTATTTTTACTAACATTTTTCTTGTAGATTATTTAAAGAAAATGTCAAATACAAATAAATCATCATCCAACAAGGAAGAACCACAAGATTTGCATCTATGATATGTACAATACAACAACAATTTAAACTCTTAAATGTGGTGTTGGGTTGTAACACCCACCGGGAATCCTACCGAGATTCTTATCCACGTCATAGGGCCCACGTCATGGCGTGTCACTCACAAGGTACTGTCCCCGGCCCCCTGGGGTTTTCTTTCGCCTCTGCGGAGATTCGAACCTGAGACCTAGGCTCAAGTACTTATTTCTTTCATCATCTGCTACCATTGAGTCATTTGTAACACCCCAACCCCTGCATGTTAACTTGGACTTAACCATTTGTGGACATAAACATTTTGCATCCACTGTTATAACAATTGTCACAACAGTGGACTTAACCATGGGTCGGGTCCTATGTTACGTTATAAGTGACACACACTTTCTATTCCCAATATCCCATGCCTTAAATGTAAACACTAAACAAGGCTACATTATAGAGATAAAAGGAAATTCAAATCTTTATTT
>JAJIYU010020245.1:0-10491 GCA_030144865.1 Tinospora cordifolia | reverse complement strand
CAAATTAAGGTTTTATTTGTTTAATTTTCACTATATCTCCAATTTATTTTACTTTTCATGTGCCAACCCACCATTTGCACCCAAAATTAATTTATTCAACATATTTTATTTCTTTTTCTCAAACTTATTTATCTTTAATTATTTGACAAAATTTTGGGGTATTACACGGGGGCTGAGCGCATACAAACAGGCTGATCACTGTCCCTTAATATCAACAAAGTCACATGGGCGCCTCGCAGATCAGTTGGAACCCCATTCAAGATTTAACCACTATAGTGGCCAACGATAATGCCATGGTAATGCCTAGGGACTTGATTCCACGATCTGCTGAGATTCGACCCTTCGTTGCATCCACTTGTCCCTCCCCCAACCGCAACAAAATTGTTAAAAACCCCCGTTTGACATGGGAGCTGAGCGCATACAAACACCCCCGCCCATGCCCCTTAATATCACACCAGGTGACATGCCTTGATCATGCCCCGAGCGTGCCACGGCCATGCCTTGATCATGTCTTGGGGGTGCCTTGGTAATGGCCCGGGTGTGCCACGGTCAGGCCTTGATCATGTCACGGTAATGGCACGTGCCACGGTATTGGCCAAGCGTGCCACGATATTGACCCAGCGTGCCGTGGTATTGGCCCAGCGTGCCACAGTAATGGCCCGGTCATGCCACGGTAATGGCCCGGTCGTGCCATAGTATTGGCCCGAGCATGCCTTGGTATTGGCCCAAGCGTGCCACGGTATTTGCTCGAGTTTGCCACGGTATTTGCTCGAGCTTGCCACGATATTTGCCCAAGCTCGCCACGATATTGGCCACAGCGTGCCACGGTTATGGCCTAAGCGTGCCACAGACTAAGAGCTCTTTCTTGATTCTATGGGTGGTGGTGCATGGTCGTTCTTAGTTGGTGGAGAGATTTGTCTAGTTAATTCCGTTAACAACGAGGCCTCAGCTTGTTAAATAGCTATGTGGAGGTGACCCTCCACGGCTAGCTTCTCAGAAGGACTATGGCCGTGTAGGCCAAGGAAGTTTGAGGCAATAACAGGTCTGTGATGCCCTTAGATGTTCTGGGTCGCATGCGCGCTACACTAATGTATTCAATGAGTCTATAGCCTTGGCTGCTAGGCCCGGGTAATCTTTGAAAATTTCATCATGATGGGGATAGATCATTGCAATTGTTGGTCTTCAATGAGGAATTCCTAGTAAGCGCAAGTCATCAGTTTGCGTTGACTATGTCCCTGCCCTTTATACACACTGCCCGTCGCTCCTACTGAGTGAATGGTCCGGCGACATGGGTGGTTCACCACCGGCGACATCGCGAGAAGTCTATTGCATTTAGAGGAAAAAGAAGTCATAACAAGGTTTCCGTCGGTAAACCTGCGAAAGGATCATTGTTGAATCCTATAAGACAGAATGTCCCACAAACAGTTGGATTTGTACCATTTCAAGGGGGTACTTCGTTGATTATCATCATTGAGGTGTCTCGATCAAAATTAAAAAATCTGACACGACTCGCGCTAAGGAAGTTTTTAAGGAAAGAATGCATTGGGACTGGTAAATCACCCCGATGGCATTGATTTCTAATGATTGTTGAACGATTCTCGACAACGGATTTCTCGACTCTTGCATTGATGAAGAACGTAGCTAAATGTGATACTTGGTGTGAATTGCAGAATCCCGTGAACCATTGTGTTTTTAAACGCAAATGCGCCCGAGGCCATTCGGTTGAGGGCACGTTTGCCTGGGCGTCACGCAAATGTTGCTCTCATCCCCTTTGGCGTGAAAGCGAACAATGGCCCCCCCGCGGCTTGGCCGGCGGTCGGCTAAAATAGCTCGACTTCTCGTGGCTTCACGACACGATTGATGGTGGTTCACAAAACCCTTTGTTGTAACGTGATTGGAAGCAGGAGGCGAGCGAACCCTTTCATCACATGTGACCTTAGGTCAGGCGGGGCCACCCGTTGAGTTTAAGCATATCAATAAGCAGAGGAGAAAAAACTTACAAAGATTCCCTTAGTAACGACAAGCAAACTGGGGAAGCCCAGCTTGGGAATCGAATGACTTTGTCTTTCAAATTGTAGTATGTAGAAGCGTCCTCAATAATAGACTAAGCCCAAGTCCCCTGGAAGTGGGCACCAGAGAGGGTGAGAGCCCTGTCGTGCTCGAACCTTGTCGTGCTCGAACCCTGTCACACCACAAGGCACTGTCAATGAGTCGGGTTGTTTGGAATGCAGCCCCAATCGGGTGGTAAATTTCGTCCAAGGCTAAATATTGGCGAGAAACCAATAGCAAACAAGTACTGTGAGGGAATGATGGAAAGGACTTTGAAAAGAGAGTCAAAGAGTGCTTGAAATTGTTGGGAGGGAAGTGGATAGGGCTGGCGATTCACATTGGTTGGATGTACAACGACGATGAGCCGGTCCACCACTCGACCCGCTGCATGTACCGATGCGGATTACTGTAGCAGCCCAAACCCAAACACTTGTTATGCTCGCGGAGATGCCATTGTTGCAATAGTGATGGGAAGCGCATGCCTCTCGACACGCCTCAAGCATCTGCGCACTCTCAGCGTCAGCTAGTGGGCTCCCCATTCGGCCCATCTTGAAACACGGACCAAGGAGTCTGACATGTGTGCGAGTCAATAGGTTTGCAAACTCACAAGGCGCAAGGAAGCTGATTGGTGGGATCCCACAGCGGGTTGCTCCGCCGACCGACCTAAACCTTCTGAGAAGGGTTGGAGTGTGAACATACCTGTCGAGACCCAAAAGATGGTGAATTATGCCTGAACAGGACGAAGCCAGAGGAAACTCTGGTGGAGGTTCGCAGCAATACTGACGTGCAAATCGTTCGTCTGACTTGGGTATAGGGGCGAAAGATTAATCGAACCATTTAGTAGCTGGTTTCCTCAGAAGTTTCCCTTAGGATAGCTAGAGCCTGAGAGCGAGATCTATCAGGTAAAACCAATAATTAGAGGCATCGGGGGTGCAATGCCCTCAATCTATTCTCAAACTTTAAATAGGTAGGACGACGTATCTATTTAGTTGAGCTGCACTACGAAATCAAGTGCGCTTAGTGGGCCATTTTTGGTAAGTAGAACTGGTGATGCGGGATGAACCGGAAGCCGAGTTACGGTGCCCAACTGCATGCTAACCTAGAAGCCACAAAGGGTGTTGGTCGATTAAGACAGTAGGACGGTGGTCATGGAAGTCAAAATTCACTAAGGAGTGTGTAACAGTTCACTTGCCGAATCAACTAGCCCAAAAATTGATGGTGTGGAAGCGCGCGACCCACACCTGCGGTCAGGGCAATCGTTTGGCCCTGATGAGTAGGAAGGCGTGGCAGTAGTTGCAAAACCCTGGGCGCGAGCCCGGGCGGAGCTTCCATCGGTGCAAATCTTTGTGGTAGTAACAAATATTCAAATGAGAACTTTGAAGGCTAAAGAGGGGAAAGGTTCCACGTGAACGACACTTGCACATGGGTTAGTCGATCCTAAGAGACGGGGGAAACCCGTCAGAGAGTGTGCACTGTGCGAGCTTCAAAAGGGAATTAGGTTAAAATTCCTAAACTAAGATGCGACGGCTGACGGCAACGTTAGGGAGTCCGAAGATGTCGGCGAGGGCCTCAGAAAGAGTTATCTTTTTTGTTTAACATCCCACAAACCTAGAAATGACTCAGCCAGAGGTAGGGTCCAGTAGCTGGAAGAGCACTGCATGTCGCATGGTGCCTGGTGCGCCCTCGACGACCCTTGAAAATCAGGAGGATCGAGTGCCGATCGTGCCTAGTTGTACTCATAACCGCATCAAGTCTCCATGGTGAATTGCCTCTGGTCGATGGAACAATGTAGGCAAGGGAAGTTGGCAAAATGGATTCGTAACTTTGAGAAAAGGATTGGCTCTGAGGGCTGAGCATAGGTGTCTTGGTCTTGAGCCTGTTGGCTGCTGACGGACTGCTTGAGCTACCACCGCGGCGAGAGCAAGATACTGTGCGCCTGTCGGGGGAAGGACTTGGAACGACTCCTTTGGTGGCTTTCCTCAGGTGTCAAACAGTTGACTCAGAACCGGTACAGACAAGGTAAATCCGATTGTTTAATTAAAACAAAGCATTGTGATGGTCCCCGTAGATGTTCATGAAATGTGATTTCAGCCCAGTGCTCTGAATGTTAAAGTGAAGAAATCCAACTAAGCGCGGGTAAGCGACGGGAAAAACTATGACTCTCTTAAGGTAGCCAAATGCCTCGTCATCTAATTAGTGACGTGTATGAATGGATTAGCGAGGTTCCCAGTGTCATTGTCTACTATCTAGTGAAACCATAGCCAAGGGAACGGGCTTGGCAAAATCAGCGGGAAAAGAAGACCCTATTGACCTTGACTTTAGTCCAACTTTGTGAAATGACTTGAGAGGTTTAGGATAAGTGGGAGCTGTCTATGGTGGTGAAAGTGAAATACCACTACTTTTAACGTTATTTTACTTATTTCATGAGTCGGAGGCGGGGCACTGCCCCTCCTTTTGGATCCAAGACTCGCTTCGGCTGGTCGATCCAAGCGAAAGACATTGTCAGGTGGGGAGTTTGGCTGGGGCGGCACATCTGTTAAAAGATAATGCAGGTGTCCTAGGATGAGCTCAATGAGAATAGAAATCTCGTGTGGAACAAAAGGGTAAAAGCTCATTTGATTTTTATTTCCAGTACGAATACGAACTGTGAAAGCATGGCCTATAAATCCTTTGGATCTTGGAAATTTGACGCTAGGGGTGTCAGAAAAGTTAGCATAGGGATAATTGGCTTGTGGTAGCCAAACGTTCATAGCAACGTTGTTTTTTGATCCTTTTATGTCGGCTCTTACTATCATTGTGAAGCAAAATTTACCAAGTGTTGGATTGTTCACCCACCAATAGGGAACGAGAGCTGGGTTTAGACCATCGTGAGACAGGTTAGTTTTATGCTACTGATGACAGTGTCGCGATAATAATTCAACCTAGTACGAGAGGAACCGTTGATTCACACAATTGGTCATCGCGTTTGGTTGAAAAGCCAGTGGCGCAAAGCTACCGTGTGCAGGATTATGACTGAACATCGCCAAGTCAAAATCCAGGATAGAAAAGAGACGCATGCGCTCGCCGCCTGATTGCCGACTCGCAGTAGGTGCCAATTGCCTCCAAGGGCACATGTTACTGGTGAGGCCCTCACGATAGACAGGTCGTGCAGGCCGCCTTGAAGTACGATTCCCATTGAGCGGCGGGTAGAATCCTTTATAGACGACTTAAATACGCAATGGGGTATTGTAAGTGGTAGAGTGGCCTTACTGCCATGATCCACTAGGATTTAGCCCCTTGTTGCATCGATTCGTCCCTCCCCCAAACACACATCAAAATTACTAAAAACCATAATTTGACACGGGGGCTGAGTGCATACAAACACACTAATCAATGTCCCTTAATATCAACAAAGACACATGGGTGCCCCGTAGATAAGTTGGAACCCCATTCAAGACATAACCACTATAGTGGCCAACGATAATGCCACGGTAATGCCCCAAGCCTTGATGCCACAATCCGCTGAGACTCAACCCTTCGTTGCATCGACTCGTCCCTCCCCCAACCACAATGAAATGGTTAAAAACCTCATTTGACACGGGGGCTGAGTGCATACAAACACCCCAGCCATGCCCCTTAATATCACACCAGGTGACATGCCTTGATCGTGCCCTGGGAGTGCCATGGTTATGCCCTGATCATAACCCAGGCTTGCCACGGTCATGCCTTGATCATGTCTTGGTGGTGCCTTGGTAATGGCTCGGGTGTGCCACGGTCATGCCTTGATCATGACCTGGGCATGGCACGGTAATGGCCCGGGCATGCCACGGTATTGACCTAGCGTGCCATGGTATTTGCCCAGCGTGCCACGGTATTGGCGCAGCGTGCCACGGTAATGGCCCGGGCATGCCACGGTATTGGCCTGAGCATGCCTTGGTATTGGCTTGAGTGTGCCATGGTATTTGCCCAAGCTTGCCACGATATTCACTCGAGCTCGCCACGATATGCACCCAAGAGCGCCAAAGTAATGGCTCGGGTGTGCCATGGTTTTGGCCCAGCATGCCACGGTAATGGCCCGAGAGTGCCACAATATTGGCCCGGGCGTGCCATGGTATTAGCCCGAGCGTACCTTTGTATTGGCCCAAGCGTGCCACAGTATTTGCTCGAGCTTGCCACAATATTGGCTTGAACGTGCCACGGTATTGGCCCGAGTGTGCATTGGCAATGGCCAGGGTGTTCCTTGGTAATGACCCGGGCGTGCTATGGTCATGCCTCCATCATGCCTTTGCCATGCCACGGTAATGGCACGAGCGTGCCACAGTCATGCCTAGGCCACGCCACAGTAATGGCCCCGGTATGCCTTGGTAATGGCCCGTGAATGCCACGGTATTGACTTGAGTGTGTCACAGTAATGGCCCAGGCGTGCCATGCTAATGGGTAAGGCGCGCCTTGCTAATGGCTCGGTGTGCCATAGTATTCACCCGAGCGTGCCACGGTCATACCTTAATCATGCTCCAGGCATGCCACGGTAACACCTTGGTAATGGCTCGGGCGTGCCCACGGTCATGCCTCCATCATGACCTGGCCATGCCACGGTAATGGCTGGGGGGTGCCACGGTAATGGCCCCGGAGTGCCACGTTTATGCCTTGATCACGCCTTGGGCGTGCCATGGTAACACGTTGGTAATGGCCTGGGCATGCCACGGTATTAGCCCAAGCTTGCTACGGTATTAGCCTGAGCGTGCCACAATTATGCCTTGGTCATGCCCCGAACGTGCCTCGGTAATGGCCCGGGTGTGCCCTGGTAATGGCCCGGGCGTGCACGGTTATGCCTTGATCATGCCCCGGGCATGCTAAGGTAATGCCTTGGTAATGGCCAAGGCGTGCCCACGGTCATGCATTGACCATTTCCTGGTGTGCCATGGTAATGGCCTGGCAGTTCCATGGTATTGGCCCGAGCGTGCCTTGGTAATTCCCTGGCCATGCCACGGTAGTGGCCCAGGCGTGCCATGGTAATGCCTCGAGCGTGTCACGGTAATTCCTTGGTAATGGCTCTGGCGTGCCACGATTTTGGCCTGGGCATGCCACGGTAATGCCTTGGGTGTGCCTTGACCATTCCCTGGCGTGCCACAGTAGTGCCATGGTAATTGCTTGGGCATGCCACGGTTATGCCTTGGTAATGGCCCGGTTGTCCCTCGGTATTGGCCTGAGCATGGCTTGCTATTGGCCCGGGCGTGCCATGGTCATTCCTTGATCATGCTCTTGCTATGCCACGATAATGCCCCGAGCGTGCCATGGTCATTCCTTGATCACGCTCTTGCTATGCCATGATAATGCCCTGGGCGTTCCATAGTATTGGCCCGAGTGTGCCACGGTAATGCCACGAGCGTGCCTTGGTAATGTCCCGAGCGTGCCACGGTATTGGCCTGAGCGTGCCACGTGCATGCTCAAAGCAAGGTCCGCACGTTCTAATGAGCTATGCTCCTAATGAGAACCCTTATGGATTGAAAATAAAGGTCCAATATGATTGGCCTCAACTTTTGACGTTTCCTTTTGGATGTTGGTAAAAAGCTTAACAACTACTATAAGGGGGAGGTGGTTCGAAGTGAGTTCCCCATAGTTGCTAGGGAGTTCCTCTCCCCTACCTAGCACACTATGATCAGGGTGACAGTGGGCAAATAACATGGTGAATATTGTACATTGCGGATCGTAGTATATCATATTCCCCAATTATTTGCTCATTCTCACCCGATATCAAGTGTCCCAATAGCGACTATCCCTTGACCCGTGAATGATTTTGTACCATTGGATCATTGAGGAACAACTAGGTGCTAAGCCTAAGGGTAAGAACAACCAACATGGGTACATCCAAGGAAGCGACCAAAGGATTGTTGAGGTCGTGACCCATAGAAAACGAGCTTGGGTAATGATCGACGATGCAGCCGAGGTATGAACCAAAGATGAAATAACCACGGAGTAGTCCAGCCAGGCCCACTTGATCATTGAGGTTGAGTGCCTGGAGAGTGAAGCATTTTCATATTGCTCTCTAGGCAGTGACTAACAATGCACGAGATGTGCTCTTCGAAATTTGAAGCTGGAGGTGCCAGAAAAGTTACCATGGGGATAACTGGCTTGTGGCAACCATGCGTTCATAACGACGCTGCTTTTTGATCCTTCAATGTCAATTCTTCCTATTATTATGAAACATAATTCACCAAATGTTGGATTTGTCACCCACTAATAGGGAATGTAAGCTGGGTTTAGATCGTCGTGAGATAGGTTAGTTTTACCCTACTTATGACAGTGTCACGATAGTAATTCAACCTAGTATAAGACAAACTGTTGATTCACACAATTGGTCATCGCACTTGGTTGAAAAGCCAGTGGCGCGATGCTTCCGTCTGTAGGAGTATGACTGAACGTCTCACGACGAACAAGTCATGCGAGCCGCCTTGAAGTACAATTCCCACTGAGCGGTGGGTAGAATCATTTGTAGATGACTTAAATACACAATGGGGTATTGTAAGTGGCAGAGTGGCATTGCTACCACGATCCACTGAGATTCAACCCTTCGTTGCATTGACTTGTTCCCCCCCCCAAAAAAAAAACACATCAAAATTATTAAAAAACCACAATTCGATATGGGGGCTGAGTGCATACAAACACGCTGATCAATGTCCCTTAATATCAACAAAGTCACATGAGTGCCCCGCAGATCAGTTGGAACTCCATTCAAGACTTAACCACTATAGTGGCCAACGATAATGCCATGATAATGCCATGGGCCTTGATGTCACGATTTGCTGAGATTCGGGCTTTTATTGCATCAACTCATCCCTCCCCCAACCACAACGAAATTATTAAAAACCCCCGGCCCATGCCCCTTAATATCATACCAGGTGACATGCCTTGATCATGTCTCGAGCGTGCCATAGTCAAGCTTTGATCATGGCCCGAGCTTGCCCCGGTCATGCCTTAATCATGTGTCAGGGGTGCCTTGGTGATGGCCTGGGTGTGCCACGATCATGCCTTGATCATGCCCTGGATATGCCATGGTAATGGCCCGAGCGTGCCACGGTATTGGCCTAGCGTGCCAGGGTATTGACCCAGCGTGCCACGGTATTAGCCCAGCGTGCTATGGTAATGGCCCGGGCGTGCCACCGTATTGCCTTGAGTGTGTTTTAGTATTGGCCCGAGCTTGCCATGATATTCGCGGGAGCTCGCCACGATATTGGCCTGAGTGTGCCATAGTAATAGCCCGGGCGTGCCACGGTATTGGCCCAGCGTGCCACGGTATTGGCCCAGTGTGCCACGGTAATGGCCCGAGTGAGCCACAATATTGGCCTTGCGTGCAATGGTAATCGCCCGGGCGTGCCACATTATCAGTAGGGGCATGCTATGGCATTAGCTTGAGCGTGCCTTGGTGTTGGCCCAAGCGTGCCACAGTATTCGCCTGAGCTTGCCACGATATTGGCCCGAGCATGCCAAAGTTTTGGCCCGAGTGTGCCTTGGTAATGATTCGACGTGCCACGATCATGCCTCCATCATGCCCTAGCCATGCCACGATAATGGCCCGAGCGTGCCACAGTCATGCCTTGATCATGTCGTGGCCATGCCACAGTAATGGCCCCAGTGTGCCTTGGTAATGTCCCAAGCGTGCCACGGTAATGCATTGGTAATAGCCCAGGCGTGCCCACGGTCATGCCTTGACCATTCCCCGGCATGCCACGATAGTACCTTCGTCATGGTCTGGGCGTGCCACGGTAACGCATTGGTAATAGCCCAGGCGTGCCCACAGTCATGCCTTGACCATTCCCCGGCGTTCCACGATAATGCCTTCGTCATGGTCTGGGCGTGCCATGGTATTGGCCTAGCATGTCGGGGTAATGGCCCGGATGAGCCTCGATAATGGCCCAGATGTGCCATGGTCATGGCCCGGGCGTGCCAAGGTAATGGCCTGGGTGTTCCAAGGTAATGGCCCAGGCGTGCTAAGGTGTTGACCCAATAATGCCCTGGGTATGCCATGGTAATGGCCCGGGTGTGCCTTGGTAATGGCCTTAGCATGCCACGGTATTAGCCTGAACATGCCATGGTAATGGCTCAAGCGTGCCACGGTCACTCCTTGATCATGCTACGAGTGTGCCCCGATAATGGCCCAGGTGTGCCCTGGTAATGGCCAGGGTGTGCCACAGTTATGCCTTGATCATGCCCCGGTGTCACGAGCCTATCGTGCGTTCCCTAGATTTGCCCGTGCGGCGCCTCGAATACACCTATTCTTGGCCAGCCGTTCACACAAACTTGTCTCAAATTAGCTCAGCGGAAGTCTTAAATAGCAACATTGAGTCGGAACCTCGGATAACCAACACGTTTGGGACTATCGGATTACTCAGGCATATCGGTACACTGTGTCTCAACTGACTGTGTACTGCCTTAAGCTCTGTGGATGGCTCCCCCGAGCGCATC
>JAJIYU010020244.1:0-10511 GCA_030144865.1 Tinospora cordifolia | reverse complement strand
GATACGGGGGTTGGGGTGTTACAAAAGGAGAGGATACTGTATGGTTGATTGTGGATTGTCTCACTAAGGTGGTTCATTTCCTGCCAATTAGATCCACAGATCAAGTTAGTAAGTTGGGAGAACTCTATGTGAAGGAGATTGTAAGGCTTCATGGAAAACCTAAGACTATAGTTTTTGACATAGACTATCGATTCACCTCATAGTTGTGGTAGAGTTTACAATAGCAATTGTGCACTAGACTCACCATGAACACCACTTTCCATCCACAAATTGATGGATAGTCTAAGAGAGTTATTCAGATACTAAAGGGCATGTTGAGGTCTTTTGTTATTGATTTCATGGGAAACTAGAATAAGTACCTACACTTGGCAAAGTTTGCCTATAATAATAGTTATCAGGCAAGTATAAAGGTGGCATCATATGAAGCTCTGTATGGGAGGCCTTGCGATCACCAACCTATTGAGCTAAACATGAAGACCACATACTTACTAGGCCAAACTTGGTAGAAGAGATAAATAATCAAGTCAAACAGATACAATAGAGATTGGCCACAACACAAAGTAGACAAAAGAGTTATGTGGACAAAAGGAGGAGACACCTTGAATTTCAAGTAGGTAATAGAGTGTTCTTGAGGATAAGCCTTCAAAAAGGAGTTACGAGGTTCAAATATAAAGGGAAGCTATTACCCAGATTTATCAGTATGTTTGAGATACTTAAAGAATCAGATAATGCGCCTACAAGTTGGACCTACCAAACCAAATGTCCTTAGTACACAATGTGTTCCATGTATTGATGCTGAGGAAGAATGAAAGTGATCCCTGGCACATAATCCGTTGGGAGGAGGTGAACATCTAGGACAATGCCACTTATGAAGAAGCGTAGTTAGAATCCTTGACCAAAAAGTGCATAGCCTGGGAACGAAGAACATTCCCATGGTTAGGATTCTCTGAAAGCATCACGAAATAGAAAATGCCACTTGGGAGCTTGAACGCGAGATAATGACCAAGTACCCAGAACATTTCGCTAGAAGTACTTGATGAAATGATACCCAAGTGCATTAATACGAATGTAATACCTCATAATTTTATTGACAAAGAATTATGAATGAAATAAAATTCATTGAGAAAAAAATAAATTGGAGGCAAATGAAACCTTAATATCAAGATGATCTAACTAATGATATAAGGTTAGTGGAATTATCAAATATTAATTAATAATTATGCAATTATGGAATAAAAATATGAGATAAATACATAGAAATGAAAAAATAAAAATAATATAAAGAAACATAATTTATTAATTGTTGGCAATATTAAAAAATAGAAAATAAATAAAATAAAAGAAATAGAAAGGGGAAAAACATTAGCAAGTCAATAAAATAGAAGGACATGTGTAAAACTCATGTTTACATTAATTAGAAAGTATGTAATTGGCAATTTTCAGATAATAGCAACTTTAAAAAACAAATTTAGAAATTAAAAACTATATCCAATGGTCCAAACTCGATATGCCTGATCCAACGAATGAAATCAAAGCCAAACCAGCGTTTAGGAGTACTAGATCATCAAAATCCAACAGCCCAGAATCAATTCGCCTGATCTAACAATTCAGATTCGCTTTGTTGATCGCGAATGACACTACGCTCGAGGTTAATCATGTGGCCTGGATCGGTGTTTGCGATCTGATGTTGTGCTCGAGATCTATCCAACAGTAAAGATCAAAGCCATTTTATTAATAGCGAACGGTGTTGCGCTCGAGGATGATCTAATGGCTCGGATTTGAAACATTTTCAATCGATCGCGATCCAGTGTTGTGCTCGAGGTTGATCAACGATCCATGACAAATTTGTTAATCTCGATCGTGATTCAGTGCTGCGCTCAAGGTCAATCAACGGTCCACGCTAGTTTCGTTGATCGCGAACGGTCATGCTGCGATTGAGGCTCATTTGGCGGACGAGATCTGAGGCGCCCTGATCTTGTGCTGCGATCGAGGAAATCCAACGGTCCGAAGCCGAAACGAATTCTGGATGATCGCGAACTGATGAAGCGATCGAGGATCATCAACGGTCTAGATCAAAGCTCCAATTAAACCGAGATTAATAACTTAAAAATTCAAATACAAATCTTAAAAAAAATTCCAAAAGAATTCAAAAAAATGTTTCTAAATTCCAAAAAAAATTATTCCAATGCACCTGCTATTTTTCTATGCTTGGGGGGCATGAAATTTTGAATAATTGGCAAGTTTCCTACAAGGAGAGCACCAAAAACTTACCAATCTTTGCCATCTTAAACTCTATATAAAGGACTCCTAATGCTTTCATTATGTTCATCTCAAATCAAGAGCATACTAGTCCCTCTTGACTCTCTCTCTAGCCTTCTTTTTAGCAATCCCCTCAGTTCTTGAGTGATCTTGAATTGTTCTTGAGTATTATTGAGAGTTCCTAAGTGTTTGGAAGCTTTGAAGTAACAGAACTTTATCGGATTTCAGAGGTGTGCAGAAGAGATGTATTTAAGGTGGAAGTGATTTGTAATACCCCAGATTTTTGTCAAATAAATACAATAAGGTAAATAAGTTAATTTCAAAGATTTTAATAAAATTTTGGGTGCAAATTGTGGGTTGGCATATGAAAAATAAAATATATTAGAGATATAGTAAAAATTAAGCAAATAACTCCTTCTAATTAAATTAAGGTTTAGTAGAATTAATTATGAAATTTAAGGAATTGCTTAAGAAATAAATAGAAACAAAGTATATACACATATTGGCTAATATGTGAATGAATAAGGTGTGTGTTAGCATAATAAATGTTAATACTACATATTATGGGAATATGTGTACATAAAAAATTTATATAATTAAATAAAATGTAGTGTACATGTATTTATTCAAAATAAATAAAGCATTACGTAAATATTAGTGTATAATTACATAAATTATTATCTGAAAATAAAATAAAAATACATAGAAATGAAAAATGTAGGTTATTTAATTATTAGAATTAAAAATATTAAAAAATAAAAAAATAACAAATAAATGCAATATTAAATAATTAGAAAGGGGAAAATATTAGCAAATCATCAAAATAGAAATGAATATACAAGAAAATCAAGTTTTAATCAATTAGAAAATGTTTAATTGGCAAAATTTCAGATAATAGCAACTTAGAATAGTGATTTTGGTATTAGAAACACGATCCAACGACCAAAAACATATAATCCATCCGATTCTAGATCCAACGGCCACGATCAAGACCTTTTCGAACACCTTGGTGCACCAGATCACCAAAAATCCGACAGTTCATGATCAATCATCTCGATCCAACGATTCAGATTTCATCTGCCTAATCTCGATCACGAAACGAGTGATGTGATCATGGAAAATATGACGTTCCACGATCAACCCGCCTGATCTCAATCACGAACCGAACACTGCGATCGAGGTTGATCTGACATTCCAGATCTCATTCGCCTGATCTCAATCGCGAATCCAGTGATGCGATCGAGGAGATCTAACGGCCGATGTTCCACCCGCCCGATCTTGATTGCGAATGAAATCTCGAGGATGATCCGAAGGTTTAGATCCGATGCCTCGATTAAAAAACAGAGATAATACCGAAAAAGAATCAGATAAAATTTGAAAAAAAAATTCCAAAAAAATTTTGAAAAATTATGTTTCCAAATCCCAAACTTACTTGCTATTTTTCTATGCTTGGGGGGCACGAAATTTTGAAGAATTGGAAAGTTTCCCACAAGATGAAACCCCAAACTTGCCATTCTCTATCCTTTTGAAACGCTATATAAAAACCCCCCATGCTCACAATTCATCTCATCCCAAGTTAAGAGCATACTAGTCCCTCTTGAATCTCTCTATCCTTCTTCTTGGCAATCCCCTTAGTTCTTGAGTGATCTTGAACTATTCTTGAGTGTTCTTGAGTGTTTTTGAGTGTTCTTAAGAGTTCTTGAGTGCTTAGAAGCCTTGAAGTAATGGAACTCTGTCGGATTTCTGAGGTGTGCAGAAGAGACGCATTTAAGGTGGAAGTGACTTTTAACTTCTACTTCTTTATTTTAATTTGAATAAGTCTTGCATGTGTGATGATGTTTTGAAGATGATTGATTGAATGTATGTTTTAATATGCATGATTTATTTATTTGATGTGCCATGAACATACATATTATGCATGTTTAGAAATTAAGAATATTGATGCATGTTATACATGAATTTTGCCATGAATAAATATTTAATGATTCATGTTGCATCGATGGTTTTATCCGATGTTGTGTGTTTTATCAAAAAAAAAATTAAATAATGATTCAATCCACGTACTGGCACGATGATAGGCGCGGGGATAGACATCATCGTGTGTGTTCCACCCCCTGACCCGGCTTGCCGATTTACCATTGACGATTTTGAAATGGGTTTCCAAGAGTGATCCCACTTGATAGATATGGGGTTTGAGTTTCCAAAAGTGATTCTCTCTCCCAACGATGTGGAACACAGAGATTAAACTCTTTCGGTCCGAATGTCAACTATAAACAAGAAATTTATTTAAATCGTCTAATGTACAAAAGTGTTTGATATGCTTGGTTTGTTTGAATTGAAATAATAATTTAGATCTTTAGAAAAATCCACTGGGCTATGTGCTCACCCTTCCTTCTATTTTCAGGTAATTGATTTACATGAAGACCATGAATACTAGATTGGGTTCTTTTTATTTAAAATTTTTTTTAATTTTCTATGTAAGGGCATGTTGCCCAAGTTTTAAGACTTCCGCTGTAATAATTTTTTTAATCAAATTATGTACTCAATTTTATTTAATTAATTGAGTTTATGAATTTCAGTTATTTCTTTTATTATTACCTTACTAAATTTTTGAATTTAAGCTATGTACTGTTAAATACAATCAAGGCATAAAAAATAATTGAAATAAAAAGACAGTCAAGTGTGCGTCACTTGTAAAGTAACACCTGGTTTAGCCCACCGTCAAGAGAATGGTGGCCGTGTCCAATGCTTAAGGATATAGGGGCTGGGGTGTTACAAAGGTGGTATCAAAGTGCAGTTAATGGATACACTGGGCAAGAATTAGATAGTCACTCTGATACTAAATGTGGTATCAGAGCTCAATTAATAGATATACTGGGCAAGAATTAGAAAGTCAACCATTAGTTGCTTGACAAGAATTAGAAACTCAAATTAGGGTTTCACTTGAAGTTGAATTGAATCTTGAATGCCCTACCTTCTATTTTTGAACTCGAAAAATGTTTTAGAAAGTGTTTTAAAAAAAGAAGTATAAATTTGTGAAATGTTTTGTTTGGGTACAAAGACTACAAGTTGAGTTGATAGTGGGTAAGCCTTGTCCTAAGTAAAGCTAAACATTGAAAGGGAGGTGGGTTATCCCGCCCTAAAAAGCGCAGTTGCTAAGCAGACTTCGGTCTCGCTGCTCGATTTGGAGGTTGTCCCACCAGCTCATATGAGTAGTCAAAGTTGAAGAACACTCTTATTTTCTATAAAAGAAAACTAGAAGGTGGAAAATTAGGGTAAGAAAGTGAATAGAAGTCGAAAAGATGCCCAATATGGTATCTTGACTAGACAGAGGTTGTGAGTCAACCAGATTGAACCCTAGGTCCAGAAAGAAGACCATAGGTAGAAAATGGTGTAGCCAGGGGTGGCACAGTGGATCAAAAACATAAATCTCTAGGACATAGGCTAGAGATGAGAACTTGTGTGAGAACAACAAATTGTTTGATCAGGACGCGAGACCGGGAAGCTTCTGTATCTTTCAGTTTCTATGTAGTATGGGATGCATAGGAATTCGGGGGTATGGAGGAAGCCTCGACTTGGAGAATGATGGACCACGTGTGGTGAATGATCGGTAACTCTGGCAGAACGTGTTTCTCTATGCTCGCTGGTATGGGACGGTGGAGTATAGTGGGCTCGGAAACCTTAGTTATCGAGACATTTGCGAAATTGTTTGGGTACAACTCTGTTCTGAGTGAAAGCCTAAGTGGAAGGGGTAGAGTGGTATGGGACACTTGAACCTGAAAGCTTAGGTGGAAGCTTGGGACTTTGCTGTGCTAGCATTATTGTGTGATTGTGTGATATGCATGTTGTAATGTTTAATTGCTTTGAGACCAAATCCTATACCCACACATGAAAAGAACCTAGAAGAAAAACCTTTAGGCCACTAAAATAATCGAGAACCTAAAAACATGAATCTAGAGTCATGATAGTATGAACAGAACGAAAACTTGAGGAAACGAATACAACATACGATGTAGAAAAGATGACCATTTCTCAAGTCTGGAAAAACACTTAGTATCCCAAAGATAAGAAAAGATGGGTGAGTACCCTAAATGAATTTCCTATTTGAGACTGCTATGATAGGATACTAAAGTGGCTTTGGCTTGTAGATAATGGAAGGAATCCAAGAGAACACCAATACATCTGATCAAAGTAACCAAGGGGCAGATGTGGCAGCAGCTTCCATCCTATCTCCAAAGATAATAGCAGAAATCACTCGACAGGCGGTCGAGCAAGTGATGAGGACTCTACAGTCATAACCTAAGGTTCAGAATGAACTAAGAATGAAAAATAATGAACCAGTCATTCCTCTAAGACCAAACATGCCCAAAGGAACGATAGTTGAGATTAATTCAATCAAAAAGGGTATCCACTTCAAACGATCCGTAAAGAATAAAAACAAGAAACCACAAAATGATCAAAAGAGAGGAAAGGAAAACAAGAAACAGAAGCAAACTCACCAAACTGAAAAAAGAACAACAGAAGCAAGCTAGGAGACCAGGGTTGTGCTATGTGTGCAGACAAAGGGGTAATTTGGCAAAAAACTGTCCGACTACACCCACCCAAGCTCCTTAGCCACAAGATAATCAGGGCTATGGTTAGAACCAAGCCAGAATGTTTGTTGTTGAGACTTAGAAAGATCAAGACCCCCAGTAGAAACCCTCATAGTCCAATGTTAGGGCAAATGAACAAATTTTGAATATGAGTAGTAGTAAGGAGACCTTTAGTTAAGATTGCTATATGTTAGCATTTATGAATTTTAAGTTGAAATAAGGTTTTGTACCAATGAAAATTTTCCGTTAAGAACTCTTGTCGTTACATTTTGAATATCCAAAAATGGAAAGTATGGGAATAGAAAGTGTAAGTAGTAACCCTAAAACCTGTCGTATGGCAGGAAGTGACAAAGAAAATTTTACCCCCAGATAGACTAAGAACTTAGGGCTAGGTATGACCCTAAATGAAAGACAAGCCTATCTCTATAGCAAGTCCTACCATCAGACCTATTGCATCAAATCAGGGATGAACAAAAGGCAAGACAAATGACTCACAAGCTTAATAGAGGAAATTGAATAGGACATGTATACTTACTTCAAGTTAGATGCTGAGAATACCCTAAGATTTGAAAGAATCTGTATATCTCACAATAGATAGAGTAAGCAAATCACCCAATAGTGAAGGATAAGTATTCCCTACCAAAGTAACCCATTTGATCATTTGGAGAAGCCACCATTACTTAAGAACCGATCTAAGGTCAAAAAATCAACAGCAGAGAATCAAGGAGTCTGCTATGCATGAAACGACCTATTAGGGAACATATCGAAATACAATGAACTAAACGGTTAGACATCGTGTTGGTGAGGAGACGCAACTTATGAAACACAGTCTTGCTAAATTCAGCAAACGATAGCCAAACTCCTTAACCATGTAGCTTCGAAAACACCAGAGGCTATTACCAAGATAGTTTACAAAGACTCAAGCCCTTAGGCTTATCAAATTAGTTAAAACCAACCCATTTACCAGAAATACCTAACGAAATGACGCACGAATAAATGTATATAAATTTCGAGGACGAAATTCTTTTAAGGAGGGTAGGTTGTAATACCCCAGAATTTTTTCAAATAAATATAATAAGTTAAATAAATTAATTTCAAAGATTTTAATAAAATTTTGGGTGCAAATTGTGGGTTGGCATATGAAAAATAAAATATATTAGAGATACAGTAAAAATTAAGCAAATAAGACCTTAATTTGATAATTAAATTAATGTTTAGTAGAATTAATTATAAAATTTAAGGAATTGCTTAAGAAATAAATAGAAATAAAATATATACACATATTGGCTAATATGTGAATGAATAAGGTGTGTGTTAGCATAATAAATGTTAATACTACATATTATGGGAATATGTACATAAAAAAATTTCTATAATTAAATAAAAATGTAGTGTACATGTATTTATTAAAAATAAATAAAGCATTACGTAAATATTAGTGTATAATTACATAAATTATTATCTAAAAATGAAATATTAAATAAATAAAAATACATAGAAATGAAAAATGTAGGTTATTTAATTATTAGAATTAAAAATATTAAGAAAATAAAAAAATATCAAATAAATGCAATATTAAATAATTAGAAAGGGGAAAATATTAGCAAATCATCAAAATAGAAAGGAATATACAAGAAAATCAAGTTTTAATCAATTAGGAAATGTTTAATTGGCAAAATTTCAGATAATAGCAACTTAGAATACTGATTTTGGTATTAGAAACACGATCCAACGGCTAAAAACATATAATCCATCCGATTTTGGATCCAACAGCCACGATCAAGACCTTTTCGAATGCCTAGGTGCACCAGATCACCAAAAATCCGACGGTCCACGATCAATCATCTCGATCCAACGATTCAGATTTCATCCGCCTAATCTCGATCGCGAAACGAGTGATGTGATCGAGGAAAATATGACGTTCCACGATCAACCCGCCTGATCTCAATCGCGAATCGAGTACTGCGATCGAGGTTGATCTGACGTTCCAGATCTCACTCGCCTGATCTCAATCGTGAATCCAGTGCTGCGATCGAGGAGATCTAACAGCCGATGTTCCACCCGCCCGATCTTGATTGCGAATGAAATCTCGAGGATGATCGCGATAGATTCGATGCCTCGATTAAAAAACCGAGATAATACCGAAAAAGAATCAGATAAAATCTTAGAAAAAATATGAAAAAATCTGAAAAAATTCCAAAAAAATTTCGAAAAATTATGTTTCCAAATCCCAAACTTACTTGCTATTTTTCTATGCTTGGGGAGCATGAAATTTTGAAGAATTGGCAAGTTTTCCACAAGATGAAACCCCAAACTTGCCATTCTCTATCCTTTTGAAATGCTATATAAACACCCCCCATGCTCACAATTCATCTCATCCGAAGTCAAGAGCATACTAGTCCCTCTTGAATCTCTCTAGCCTTCTTCTTGGCAATCCCTTTAGTTCTTGAGTGATCTTGAACTATTCTTTAATGTTCTTGAGTATTTTTTAGTGTTTTTGAGAGTTCTTGAGTGCTTGGAAGCCTTGAAGTAATGGAATTCTGTCGGATTTCAGAGGTGTGCAGAAGAGACGCATTTAAGGTGGAAGTGACTTCTAACTTCTACCTCTTTATTTTACTTTGAATAAGTCTTGCATGTGTGATGATGTTTTGAAGATGATTGATTGAATGTATGTTTTAATATGCATGATTTATTTATTTGATGTTCCATGAACATACATATTATGCATGTTTACAAATTAAGAATATTGATGCATGTTATACATGAATTTTGCCATGAATAAATATTTATTGATTCATGTTGCATCGATGGTGTAATCCAATATTGTGTGTTTTATCACTAAAAAAAGATTAAATAATGATTCAATCCACGTTCCGGCGCGATGATAGGCGCGGGGATAGACATCATCGTGTGTGTTCCACCCCCAACCCGGCTTGCCGGTTTACTATTGACTATTTTGAACTGGGTTTCCAAGAGTGATCCCACTTGATAGATATGGGGTTTGAGTTTCCAAAAGTGATTCTCTCTCCCAATGATGTGGAACACAGAGATTAAACTCTTTCGGTCTGAATGTCAACTATAAACAAGAAATTTGTTTAAATCGCCTAATGTACAAAAGTGTTTGATATGCTTGGTTTGTTTGAATTGAAATAATGATTTAGATGTTTAGAAATATCCACTGGACTATGTGCTCACCCCTTCCTTCTATTTTCAGGTAATTGATTTACATGAAGACCATGATAACTAGATTGTGTTCTTTTTATTTAAAAAATTTTTTAATTTTCTATGTAAGGGCATGTTGCCCAAGTTTTACGACTTCCGCTGTAATAAGTTTTTTATTCAAATTATGTACTCAATTTTATTTAATTAATTGAGTTTATGAATTTTAGTTATTTCTTTTATTATTGCCTTACTAATTGAAATAGAAAGAAAGTCAAGTTTGCGTTACTTGTAAGGTAACTGGCCCAGCCCGCCGTTTGGTTTAGCCCACTGTCAAGAGAATGGTGGCTGTGTCCAATGCTTAATGATATGGGGGCTGGGGTGTTACGACATGTAACACCCCAACCCCCGTATCATCAAGCATTGGACCATCCACCGTTTTTCTTCCTTGACGGTGGACTAAACCAGACGGCGGGTTGGGTCATGTTACGTTACAAGCGA
>JAJIYU010020243.1:0-10482 GCA_030144865.1 Tinospora cordifolia | reverse complement strand
CATAATAAACATTAATAAAATTATTTTTTGTAACCACCTTTTTTTAACAATCATTTTTCTTAAAGCATAAGCTTAAACAAATAAGGCCTAAATAATAATTTTAAGTTGAAGTACATACAAAGACGTCCACCCACATTTCCTAAGAAATAGCCTACTTGGTTTATATTTCTTCAAAGAAAAGTAATATTTAAAAAAAAAAAAATTTAAAAGTAGAACTTGGATATTAAGATGAACTGTAAACATATACCTATCATATGATTCAGCCCTGGTATATGCCTGGATTACCCAATTGTATGTCTCTGTATCAGGTTTCATATAGTCTGTCAAATAATAGAGTAGGCAGCACTATCAGGTTCATTCACATAATAAACATTTGAACAGTAAACCAGTCCTCAAAATTAAACATACATACAGCATATACAACACCCAACACCTCATAAAAATTCTGTGATTAAACTCCTTGTTTTTGGAGATCTCATAGTGGAATCCCCATAGCTGTTCACAGACGAAGTAGAGATGAAAAATCACAAGTCACATACATTATTTGTACAGAACTGATAAAGCTCCTGTTTAGCAATTCAGCATGCCGAGGCCATGATATGTTAATTGTACCAGTACCACCTACTTAGGTATCATATAACTCCTAAACTGTGAATTTAATCACATTAATATGATGGTATTACTTTTCCATAAAAATATAATTAGTCAAACCTAACGTTCATATTACTACATACAACGTCATCTAATTTATCAAATAAAGCATGTTACATGAAGATACACCATTTTTTATTTCTAAAAAAAATTGATATCACACAATCAAGGCAAAATTTTAGATCAAGATCGCATGATGATAATCCTAGCAATATTCAGATCACAAACTGCAAACATGAATACAAAACTTCCTTGCCCTAAACATTATAAATCAATTACTAATGGCTTAAACATTCCAGAATTATGCTTCTTCTAGAACAATAAAAGAATGTAAGAAAGCATTCTCCTAAATCAGCAATGTCATTGCTAAGCCCATGGAACAGCACACAATTACTAAGCATCTAGTACACCTTTTGCAATTCACTTGCAACTTTGCGCGACAAATCTCAATCAGCAAATAATGGCAACTTTAAGTTTCAGCAACCTTCTCCAATTTTTTGCATATCAAACAAAATATTATGATTCTTGTGCCATCCAATGAAATAAAATCTCAACGATAACGCATGTATTATCCTACAGCAGTCCAAGATTTAATTCCGTATTCATTAACATGGAGAAACTTTTGGAAACAAATGCACATAGATAATTGATTTCCACTACCACTCAAGGATTACAACTATATTTCATGAACTAAAGAAGATTAAAAAAACAAACAATGAAGAATAACGCCAACCTTCTCCATATTCCATGTTCTCGAATGTTGCAAAAGCAATTTCTGGAATTCCACAAGTAGCCTACAAGGTTAAATCGAGAGAATAACAAAAATAAAAAATAAATAAAAGAGTTTAGCAGGTGCAATGCCCAAATGCTAGTTTGTAGAGTAACTGAAAATATACAATACTCATTGCAAGATCTCAGGAAACATAGTTTCTATTAAAAAAAATTAATTTAAAAAAAAAACCAGAAACTGGACCACAGAAAACCAGTTCACGAGCTTCTAGACAAAAAAGAAATACTGACCAAGGCAACTTTGATATAGTTGAAACATAAATTCCACTACTCCCTTGTACGAATTATAATACAACAAGTCTCAAATACGGCATTCTTATTTATATATGGCTTTTAAAGTGAGGTCATCTCACTTCCACTAAAGATGCTTGTCCAAGATAAGACCCTTCAAATATCATTTAGTTAAAAGAAGAGCTCTTATATACCTCCAAGAGATTAAATCATTCAGATCATTGAGGACCTATATATATAATTCTTATTAGCAAGGACTCTAGGTCTTGGGGGTTGGGCAAAGCGCCCTCACACTCCCTTGGTATTGAATCAGAAATATTATGGACACTGAATAATGCAAGATGCAGATCCACATCGACACAACTTGTTCTTGTTTATAGTCAATTTAAGAAAAAAATGGTATTTAATTAGGATTTTGTTCAGAGGTTGGGATACTTTGGGTTTCTTACTTGGTTTAGAATTCACAGAGAATATGAACAACTCATAGATTATAATTTGATTTTTTACGGCTTAATGATTTTGATTATCCTTGACTTCTTTCGCATTCTTTCTCTGCTCCTTATTTTTGGAATTAGAGCCTCTATGATGTCCTTCTTCTTCCATTTCTTGCTCCCTGATTTCTCCTTCACTTCACTTCAGTCAATTCACACCCTAAATCCTTGAGCATCAAAGTCACCAAAGTTTCTATAAGCAAAGCCTTCTTCCTTCTAGTCAACTTTACTCTACAAACATGTGATAATTGCAATAGAAGAGCCATTAACATTGATTTGATTACAGTTGCTAGTATGTTTTACTACAATAGAAAAGATATGACTTTCTTTGTGGTTTCCATCTCATGGCAAGGGCGCAAGGCTAGTGTGCAAGGCATTCAAAGACCTGTAAGAGGTATATCTTACTCACAGTGGCGCTTGGCTAATATTCATTTAGTAGAAATTGAGCAATCTTTTGGAAACTACAACGCATCGATACACCATAGCTGACCTAGTTCCAATTTGTTGTGCATTAATCACTTTTAGTTTGATTCTTTACTATGTAGCCTTCACTTCATACCCATTTTCTACTAGAAAAAAAATCGTTATTAATCATAACAAATACCCAGTACGTGTATGACGCCCAATTCTACAAAAGTCGATGATTGTAACCTTCAAGACTAATTTTGATCAATAGAAACAACCTTCAAATGATGTCAAGAAGAACTCCATGTTGACCTTACAAATACAATAGGAACAGCAACAGCAATGTCCTAAGTGATGATAATGTTTGGATAAACAAACAGCCAAAGTTCAGACAAATCTTGCTTCAGTTTATAGGGATAGTCGATGTCCAAGTATCAATCAAGTACCAGTTGGTGATTGCTACACATAGGAATGCACCACCAAAATCGTCACATTCAACTCCAAGTTTGCCTACTAATGAAAATGCTAGTTTAGTTCTCGAAGAAGAGTACTTATTAGTATTACATTATCAAGTTATTTTGAGCCTCTTGTGCCAGATGGTGTATTTACAAGTCTTCAGTTGTGTTACCTAGGCTCAAGTAAAAGTTTGGATACAAGAACATATCTAGAGGTTCAACTTGTTCGTTTTCAAAATTCAAAATGTGGAGACTCAACTAGAATGTGCTAACAATTTTCATTTGAGTATGGACAATTATTGCTCTATTTAGTTAATACTATATGTTCTTTCCTTTTATTTTCTTGTTTTCAATTGTTTCTCGTCCTTTTTGTTTCCTCACTTAAATGAATTGTTCAACTATCAGTCTTTCAATTCTTTGGTGCTTTCTCTTTTTTCCTTATCCGAGACAATGTAAAGTATTGACACATTTCCTATACACAAATCATGTTATGAAGGGTTGGTCACTGATAATCAAGCTATAGTGAAGAGTCCAAGTAACCCTCATTTATAGCCATTTTTGCGGACATGGAGATTGTCATGTAGACCTCAGCTTGTAAGAAGTACCATTATTATAATTCATTGGAAAAGAGTTCTTTTTAGTCAAGGGAAATGTTGAGAAAACCTTAATTCAAATCTGTGAGTCTTGCAATTCGACATTTTTTATATTAGAAACTTCATCATCAAGCCACACTCATGGAAAATGTTCACATCCATTCCTTAACCATTAATCCCCCTTACCCCAAGTGAGGTAATAGCAGGAGTTGAATCCTATCATTCGTAATTTAATCAGCCCTTCATCAATCCACATCCCACCTATGAATCTCAAAACCTAAGAATCCCACTCAAATTATTCTAAATATGCTATTCACAAGTGAATTGCAAAATTCAGCAAATTGGACCAATTTAAGGAGCTTTTTTCAGCTTCTCATGCTTGCCCTCAAGTCTCAACAACCACAACAACAACGAAAATTCTTGTTCCATTTTTTTTTTTAACTGCTGCATGTTTTGCGTTAACTAACAAATATTGTGTTTTTTTATTGATAGATATTTTATTATCTCCTTTTCTTTTTTGGTTGGCGGGCGCAGGCTGGAGAGTGTGCTTGACATCATGCTCTAGATTACTTGTAGGTGCTATTTTAGACAAACTTTGTTTTATATATATATATTCAATTTTTGAAACTTTAAAGGTTGAAATTCAGTTATTAGGTTTAATAGATAAAATCACAAATAAAGACAAGACATTAAGATTAATTTTAAATTAAGTTTCACTGTCCAAAACTTCAAACTTTGAAATTTATTGATTAGACTTAAAGGATTAATCACAATGGAAAGACACAATATTAAAATTTATGGATATGTAACATAAAATTAAGAATAAAATTAAATGTATCTAAAATCTTTTATAAGACAAATATCTATACGGCATGTAAATAGCAGAAAATTAGCCCAAAACCTCTAAAAACTTGGTCCATCCCCCAATCCGATTAGAGATGGGGTGACCCTTGGATAAAGCACAATTGCTACCCAAAAGTGAAGCAAGCAAATGTGAATTACCCGAAACTATCATGGTATTATTTTCTTTTTCCTCAAAAACCCTAGAATTTCTTTTCTTCCAAATAGACCAATGACTATTGCAAAACATGTCAACACCCAATGATCCCTCCACCCAAGGGATATACACCCCAAGAAGGGGAAAATAGAAAAGTTATCCTCAGCCTGCTCAGACATCACAACTAGAAAGTATGATCATTATTTCATCCCAATTAATGTAGAAAAAGAACCACAAATAAATAAGAAACACATTCCAAATATTTGTAACATAAATGGCACCATTGAGGGGAGAGGCCCATATTCAGATAGCTACTTTCAAGAACCTCCCCAGTGTTAACCTTCCTATGAGCCACCATCAAACAATTCTTTTGGCAAGGAAAAGGGGAGCATAGATGTAGTGATGAATCATGAAGGATAGATGAAAGAAAGGATGTAGATGAAAAGAAATCCCTGAAGATTCTCGAGGCCAAACAATTCTATCTTCACCACCCAAAAGAACACATCCCTTAGTCATACCTAACAAAGTCACCACATCCTGATTGTCCCTTGAGGAATGAAGAGTCCCAAGCTAAAGATCCCAATCCCTAGAATTTGAATTATTGATGATTTTGCAAAGAAGACGGCTGATAAAGGTAATGGAATAAAGAACTAAAAAATTCTCACCACACCAAAAATGCTACCAAAATCAAATGTTACCCCCCTTCCCAAGTTTGAATACAGTGACAGGAAGGGAAAGTGAATAAATAGAAGAAATAAATTCTCATGTACTCCAAAAGGTGGAAGTATTGGTGATTCCTACATCCCTATAATTATCCATTAATATATGATAGCTCTAAATCATGCACCTCGAAAGCTGTTCAAGCTCGTAGGGAAATTATTTATAGCCACTTCCCCACAAGAGCCCCATTCTTGTTTCAAAATATCCCCAATTTTCAAACCCCCAAGCTCCTTCTTACTCTAAACAATCTTCCATGCAAGATGAGACCCTTGCCCCACATCAAAATTTTTCCAAAGAAAATTCTGCAATCTGCATCATCTTCTCAGTTGTATGGAAAAAAGTAGTCGAAGTTTGTGAACTAATTGAAAATATGTCTGTAAAGAATCCAACATAGACATCATAAGATTAAGTCTCCCTTCTCTCAAAAGAAAACCCAGCTTCAACCCTCAAGCCTCCTACCAACCTTAGATACAACCAGGTACCAAAAACTAGGTTTTACATGATTTACACCCAATGGCATACCAAATACTTCGTCTCCTAACAACCTTAGAACACCCTACCAGAGCAACATGCTCAATCCAATCATCTTAACTACAACTCGACTCTTAGCCATATTGGTCGCTGTCCTTGAGACCCAAGGAAAACATTTCACAGCCATAGAAGCATGAAAAAGATATTCATGCTCCCCCCACCCCCCAAGTATCACCCACAAATTTTAAATGAGTAACTTCAACCTTGTCTTTACCAACCACAAAATCGTCGATTCTTGTAGCCTTCGTCAATTTGTCCAACATTCAACCCAGAACATCAACCACCAAAAAAAAAAAGAGAAAATGAGACAAAGGATCAGCTTGTCTCAACCCCCTCTCTGCCAAAATCATTCCCCTCAGCCGACCATTTGAAAACATTAGAGTAGAAAACTGATGGCGAATATCCCATAATCCATTTTCTTCACTAACCACCAAAACCCTTCCTTTGCATCACAAAATAAAGAAAGGTCCAACTAACAATATCATAATTCATATAAATTCACAATTTCATCCCAAACCCCACTTGATTTAATTTAGAGGGACACCCATATAAATTCACAATTTAGACAGCCTTGACAATTGGGTGCTGACGCAAGATGCATGCCCATGTAGACCCTAATTTGTTCATCTTTATCATTAACTTACACGGACTGGAATGATTAGGATTTGGATCTTTAATTTTTTTTTAAACATTTATTTTGGGTTGTTATTTTGAATTCAATTAGGATTTTATTCAGAGGATGGATTTTATGGATGAATATAAAACTCAGAGGATTGTAATCAAATTCTGTATGGTTTAATGAATTAAAGACTGATTCTCCTTTGCTTTCTCTGTCATTCTTTTTATGCTTTCCATGACTGAACAATCTTATCATAAATAATTTTTTAGTAAATCTTAGTTTTCCTTGCTCAAAACTCAGCCTTTCTCTGTGGGAAAATCCCAAGCCTTCCAAAATGAATTTTATTTTTACTATAATTAAAGAGCAGCCTTAACTCTAAACAAGCCAATTAAGTGCAAAAGGATCCTAAAAGCATTAAACTAATTTTGCCTAAAGAGACAGTCTCTCACATGACCACTAGTATTCATGGAAGTCAAATTAAGGTAAGGACGAAATGATGTATTTGATATTATGGAGGACTAGTTACTTAGGGAATATTTCATTAAATACTACAAATAGGATAAATGACTTATGGTGGGAAGAATAAAAAGCAAATAAAGGGAAAAAAGTGCAAACTAACACACTTCTGCTTCAAGAGTTCATTCCATACAATGCATATAGAATCATTTCTTGAAAGGTTAATTGTAAGCCACTCCAGCTCTTCCAAAAAAATTGTTCTGTTTTCCTCAATCCAATACTCTACAAGATCTCAAATGAAAGAAATGTTTTAGGCAATGCAATTGAGAAGAGAATGTTACAACTTTCCTTCTTAAAAAAGAGACTGTTACAAATTCAAGTATGATAACTCTAGTAATGAAATACTCTAAGCTGCAAATGGTCCAAGAAATATAAAGTTACTCATAAAATATAGAGCAGAAATTTTGACATCAACTACACTTGAGTTTTTTTTTTTTTTTTCTTTTTGTTCTTTTTTCTTTTTTGAGGCCATGGTATCCTCATTTATGATCCGAGCAGCCACAAGGGCCTCCACTAAAGTACAAGTATCATTAACCAATACATGGCGTGCTTAACAACTCCTAATATCCTCAATCTAATACCATCAATGTCAACTACTAATCAAATTATTCAACACCAGCTAGTCTTTCCTATATTCATGTCAAAAAAAATTTACAGCCAAAAATTTTTAATGGAAATGTTATTTCATGCAAGTTTCATTTGGCTTACAACATTAGGAATCATGGTCTAGACAAGTAATGAAAAAACTTACAAGAAAACAAATTTATACAAAAGCAAAAAGGCCTAGAGAAGACAAAAGTTTTCTCAAAGTAGCTGAGAGATGTAATACAAAAAGTTTCCCCAACCCATGGCCACTTATTTAGGCCATTCTTTGTAGAAAGCTTCATTGCTACAAGCCAAAAGGACACATATGATTGTTCTCCAAAACAGATGTTTCACTCCTACTTTCTCTTGGAACATCACCTTTGTACTCATGATTATAGCATAGAAAGTAATCATTACACTCCAACTTCTCCATATGGACCTCATGAGTTGCAATAGGAATGGGTAAAGAATAATGCAATGAGGCAGTATTTGGCAACTTTATTTAACATTTACTTCTACAATTCTACTTTAAAATGAACCTTTATTGCTACTTGCTAGTAGAGATTGGAGCTTTATTAGAGTAAGCCAAATATATATATGTATATAAATATCTTATTCTTAAGAAGATTATAGCTCCTTTTAATTAAAAATAATAAAATAAGGAATTGCCCCTAAGTATAAAATAATTTGGTATGACAGCATCATAGAAATAATATTAGAATTATTGACTTAGGCAGCACTAAAAGCATTTTCATATATCATATAAAGCAAAACACATCAGTTAAGTTAAAAGGATTTACTAAGAAGACAAGGAAACGTGTATTTACTTACCTGCACACTAAGAAGACAATTAAAATGAAATGTAGTTGCCATTCTTCCAGCAGCTTCCATTTCATATGCAATTGTGAGAGCGTTTGAATGATCACCAGCCTTACAGTCTTCGTCAATTAAAAGATCATATAGCTCATCAGTGGCTCTCAGCCCACCTTTTGCACCTTTCAGAAACACCTTATTGGCATCATCCAAATGATTGTTTCTAATAAGCTCCTCTGGTTGCAACAAATTGATCAATTGCAATCCCTGTCTTGGTATGAGATTTTGTTGAATGAAAGAGATTAAACAATGTCACAGGCTAAAGCATTCATACCAACAAGAACAATCCAGGCCTTCCGAATGTCAAAATGTAGCTTTTCCATTGCAGCAAGAATTTCTAAGCCTCTAGTAGCATGGCCTTTAGAACCAAACAAGCGAATCAATGCAACAAATGTTTCATGGAGAGGACGATGGCCTGCACTCAGCTCCCTTCGTAATGATTGCATCTACATTTTTATAAGAAACTTCCAAAACTCAATATCAAAAAAGACTATAAATTGGAATAAATTGTAGTATAAAGCTTGAATATTTAGCATCACAAACTTAAGTTTTATTTATTTAGCATTACTAACTTAGGACCTGAGTTTTTTTTTTTTTCTTTTTTTCTTTTTTTCTTTTTTTTTTTTTTGGGTTGAGGTGAGGGGGTCATGTTTTCCAGCTGAAATCCTAGTTAGTCCTTTCTGTTACCAATCCCACTTTTTGTACTTTCCCATACGATCATTCAGTTTATTGTCCTTAATTATTTCTCCTAAAACTCAAACCTTCATTGTGAAGCCAGCTTGATAATTGACACAAAATACAGAGACCCAATTAGGCCCCACATAAGTTTGCAAATCTTATATATTAACTATTTGGTGTGATAGAAGACGCAATTTAGATCTCAACAGCATAGCACCATACCATAACTACTATTTTGTCAAAAAAAAAAAGGAAAAAAGAAAAAAAAACACAGAAACCAATCATGAAACATTATCTTTCTCTAAAATCCCCGTGGCTTCTTTCTGTTGTATTACTCACTCTAATTACCATATTCATAAGAAGGATATCCATGTTTGCTTGATCCATAAAAAGCAACAAATTTAATACAAAAAGAAAAAAAAGTCGGACAGAACTTCCATGTTCTTAAGAATATTCAGCAATAGAAAAATGGAAACTTTCTTTTCTAACAACCATGAAAAAACCTATAAATAAACACACACACACACCACAATGCTATTCTTCCCACTCAAGTTTCACACTTCATCTTCACCCAAGTTTCATTTGTCAAACTTGTTTCTATTCGCACACACAATACTTGATATAAAGCAAGCTGATTATCAAAGAATCCGCCGATTCACAAGATGATTGACACTGACACTGTAAATGCTTGTAAAACATAAACATAAAAAGAATCCTCCATGATTGAAACCAATACCGCGCCTTCATCGTCCCCAGTGAGCGCATGCGAAACAATCAAGCCATGGAAAGAACGCGGTCCAGGAGCGAGCCCAGCGGCAATCATGTCGTATATAACTTCCGAAACGCCAGACACATTCCCAATCCTCGCTCGCTCCATTAGCTCCTCCATGAACACAAATCTGAGCCCTTGCTCTGCAGCCGAAACCACGGAAGAAGAAGATGATGAAGACGATAATAGTGATGGGTCTTCTTCATCTTTAGCTTGTTTTCTCTTCCTCCTACCTCGCTTCTCGGTTGCGGTAGCAGAAACGACGACCAGACTCCTGCTGAACCTGGAAAGACTAGTTGGGAGATTCAGAGAATGAAGGAGATGAGAGAAGAACTTGTTTTGAGGTTCTGTATTGGAGAAATTAAACGCTGGTGATGCGCTGCCGCAGTTGCAGAGACTCGCCATTGCCTCTGTTACCGCGCAGAGAAAATGGATAAGATGGGAAAGACTAATTAACTGGCTGAAACAAACAAAAATAAATAAAAAATAAAAATAAAAATGAACACTTGAATTTGCTTAGTTCTTATTAGGGGTATATACGGGCTAGGTTGGGTCTGGTGACACCACCAAAAGTCATCT
>JAJIYU010020242.1:0-10508 GCA_030144865.1 Tinospora cordifolia | reverse complement strand
AATGCCTTGATTTTATTGCACTATTGAATTTATTCTAAGGCATGTGGTATTGAAAAATAGAAAGTCAAGTGTGTGTCGCTTGTAAAGTAACACCGGCCCGACCCGCCAATTCGTTAAGTCCACCATCAAAAGGAACGGTGGTTATGTCCAACTCTCAAATCAAAGAACGTGGGGGTTGGGGTGTTACAACCCTAATCACCAAGAATAATGAATTGAATTCTTGCTCTTTAAGGTTGAAGATTCAAAAGTCTCAAAATGGCAAGGGCTAGAAGGAAATAAAGTAATAAGGTTGTAATACCTAGAGATTTCATATTAAATGAAATGAAATGATAAATAAAGTTTAATTCATTTCTAGAATCAATTGGCAAGTTTAAATCTGCTGAAAAACCTCTCAGGGGAGTGAAATTTAAGAAAAGGGAATGAAATAAAATGAAATGAAGTGAACACCTCAAATAGCCTAAGCATCCAAAACTCATTTCATTTGTCCAATTAAGAGTTCATTTACTTAGTATGCATCAAGGGATCTAAATTAGGAAAGAAAATGGGAAAAAACTTATCCAATTGAAAGTTATGAATTTTTATTAAATTCATGTGAATCCAAAAGTGTGTGCTAAGGGCTTAATATCCTAGCCAAATAAAAGATATGAATTTATTTTAAATTCATGTGGATCCAAAAATGTATGAGCACTCCTAAGCGTGTGCAAGTCATATGGGTGACAATGTTAGCATAACATGTGATCATACATCTCAAATAATCACAATTAGAAGTCCCAAAAATCTGATCATGTGTGTCACTATGTGTGATAATGTACACCACCTTGCCATAATCACAAAAATGTCCCATGATCACAAACCCTAACCTTAACTGTCATCTCTTGTGCTCACCCTAATAGAATGAAAATTTTCAATAAGGAAATGTGGAAAAATCAAGAAGATTCCATAAGCCAAGGGGTTGGCTATGTGCACGCCAAAGGAAGAGTCCAAGAATAGAAGGTGCTTAAAATAAACCATTTCAAAGTGGTCCCATGGTCTAAATCATGCTCAGAAGAAGGAATAGGAAATATTTCTATTAGGCTAGACATGCAAGATAGGAAACACAAGAAACAAGAAAGATTCTTGATTCTAGATTGATGCCCAAAATAAAGAAGGAGATATGTTTTGCTCACATAGCTTCTAAAAATAGAAGTTGCTTGACTTAACTAGGAAAGTTGCCTTGCTCATGAGATTTTACCCTATTTTTGACATCCAAAGAAGATGGGAAACGTTCCTTGCTTGCCATTAGCCAAGATCATGTCCACTCTTGAGAAGGAAACATCAAAATCGTCCAAACATGCGCACACAATGCCTTGACACCAAAAAGGAAAGGTTTCCATGTGATGTATATGTGATACCCAAACAATGAAACCAACTAGGAAATTTCTATGATCACAAAATCTGATCACATTTGGATGTCCAAACTGAATTGGCAAGTGTTCTAAATTCTTTTTGTGCTCATACATAATTAGGAAATCAAATATCTTGTGCCTATACATGAAATGGAAACCATATCTTGCACACTTGCCAAACCGTGCTCACCTTAGGGAATTGGAAAGATACACTTGCCTAAACCATGCAAACTGTCCCCTCTTGTGTATGGAAAGAATTCTCCTTGTGCGCCTACCCAAACCGTCCACCTTGTGCACATGAAACTCTATATAGATCTCCCTAGTGCTCTCATTCTCTTCATACCAAAGCAAGAGTTGACACTTCCCTCTTGATTTTTTCTAGCCCTATTCTTGGCAACCCCTTCTCACTTCTCTTGTGTTCTTGAGTATTTCAAAGTGAAAAGCTTATTGTATTTAGTGTTTTGAGTGTGCTTGGAGTGCTAGAAATTTGGGAGAAGGGAACCTCTGCCGAATTTTCCTACTTTACTAGTTTGGATTAATAGCATGTTCATGCATGTTTTAATATCAATTTATCATGCACACTCTCATATTTCAATTTCATTATTCATGATTTAAAATTTAGTTTTTGCATGTATGCATGTTTAAGCATTCATGAGATCATGCAATGCTTAGTTTCATGCTTAGGTTTGCTTGAAAAAGGGTAACACATGCTACGTGATGTTTCCATGCTTTTAATTGTTTATATGCTGAATTTCATTTCTCTTATGTATAATTAATGAATGTGAGATTTAAATGCAAGAAATTAAACTTTAATAACCACGTACTGTCATAGTGATCCAAAGGGATACTATGGTTGTTCTTTACATATACTTAGTGTATATGGGTCTCGTTATTGTGTGTAGATGAGTGTAGCCCAAAATCCTTGATTATGGACATGAGATCCTAATCCCAATGGAATGTGACAAAATGAATTGTCTTTCCATCCAAAAGTGGGGTATTTTGATGAGAAAATCAAGGGATTGGACCCCCTTTCAATCTATCATACAACCATATACAAGAACTTGTGTGAATCACTTAATGCATGTAAGTGTTTGAAATTGAATATGTTATTGATTTGAATTAGTAACTTAGTTGTTTTTAAGAATGATCCACTAGGTCAAGTGTTTACCCTTCCTTTCTTATCTTTTTAGGGAATTGAGCACATGATGAATCATGCATGAAATTTAAAATGCTTAGTTTTAGAAAGTTTCCATTTTATTTTCAATGTAAGGGCATGTTGCCCTTCTTTTTTATTTAAATTGGAGTTATGTGCTCTCTTTTATTAAATTGAATAAAGAATTAGAAAGTTTTCTTTTATCTCTTGTGCAATTGCCTTAGTATATGTTACTTACATAAATAAAGCTTGGTTTAATTAAACTAGAAAGACAAGTTGTGTACTTGTAAATGTAATGTCGATCTGACCCGCCTTGTGATTAAGTCCAATTGAAAGTCTTGGGGTCGGGGTGTTACAAAGGTGGAGATGGTTTCTGAATTTTACTTCATTATCTTGATTTAAATAAAGCATGCATGTACACTTTTTAGTCTAGGAATATACTTTGAATGTACATGTTATGCCTTGAATAGAATATGCATGCTTAGAATTGTATGATTAATGAATCTTGCATATATCAGGATCCCTTCCTTAGGAAGAAGGACGAACCAATCGACACAATGTTCTGACAAGCCCTCTCCCAACCTGAACTCAGTCGAGCACTATTAAGCCTCTTCACAACACTGTATACGATACTATCAGAGTAATCATAAGCAATGTGAAAGCAACTAAAACAAACAATTACAGTAGATTTTTTCTTGTAGGTGAAACAAAAGTCAACTATATATATACTGTTTCCTAAATGTAGAAATAGCATAAATCTCTAACTTAAAATATCTACAATGTTTTCATCACTTCCTATACATCATAGTAACTCTCGAAACAGCAAACCATATGAAGAAACCTACCAAAATAAACAAGGTGCACTCTACGCAATAACCATTTTCTTCCCTTCATCCACAAAAGAGGAATCTAAAATGTTAGAATAGTAATCAATTCCATGGCGACTCAGTGAGTAATATAACCTAATCTATAACTTAGAATAAAAATTCTATAAAACAATGTCATGCATATGCACAGTAATAATATGTGAATGAATGCAACAGTTAATGAATGCTAAATCCATAATACAATTGTGCACCTTCCATTTTGAAAACAATTTTAATGCTAAAACCACATGTCGAAGCTCTCAATAGCTTACAAGGCAATAATAAATCCACTCGAGCAAGTGTACCTAATGGTTTGGCGTATTCTCATATCATATCATGGGATTCCTCTTCATACCTCATGTATGGCAGCCTCAGATCCTCCATAGGGGAGCCCAATTATGGACCTGCCTAGAATGTACCCCCAGGTACAACAACCACTCATCTTCAATGCTCTACCACATCCAATACACTAACCCATACCTCGAATCTTAAGATTTGGTGCACATTTTCCATTTAAAAACTCATTTAAAGATTGCAAATGCATTTCAATATATAATAACATTTCATTTGTAAACTTAATAACAAGTTAAGTGATAAATTAGAAAACACTACCCACAAAGATGCTCAACTTCTAGTGCTCCTCTAGTGATCGGTCACGTCTCACTAATGTTTGCTTCTGCGTGATCAACGTAGTTTCTTAATATCTACATAAAATTTGGCTCAAATCTAATGTTATAGTCCTTGGTCAATCAAAAGATTGACTCGGTTAATTGCAGTCAACTCTATCTAAACCTAACACTCGCTTACTTGTCTGATCAATAGGGTCAATGTGGTCAACAAGATCAATTGGTACAATTAAGCCCTTATTATTGATCCAAAATACTAAAAATTTGTATTTTCAACATGTGTCTCACTTTTGGTACACAATAACTGGCCACTTTCATAAGTTTGGTAGTTCAATACAATAAATAAAAAAATTTTAATTATTTCCTATGTTACACATTTTTCCTCAATAAGTATTTCATAATGTTTTACTACATTATATAACATTTTTTCCTATTATTTAACATTATATTACCCCATATACATTTTTCTATATTTATTAATTAAGCCTCAAATCGTATAAATACGAATTTGATATATCAATTGATCCCTAAAAATTCTAATTTCAATGTCATTGAGTTCAGAATTTCATTCGAGACATTTTAGTACCTGCCAACTAAAATTTCAGCGTTAATAGATATACTTTCTATGTGCCAACTTTCAATTACCATATAAATTTCTAGAGTCCAGACAAGTACAAATAATTTACATATCTATATTCTACTCCTTATTCGCTAATCTAAACACAATGACATATATAATGTATACTTATACTTTTACTCCTAATGAAAATACCCACTAATTTTGGGTAATACAATTGGCTAACATTGTTATTGAAAATTAAACTATAAAATTCTTAATTCATAACTTGTATAGCTATTTTAAATTGAAAAGAGTCAAACGTAACTCACCCAAAGTGACGGATCTTTAGAAATTAAATAACTTTTTTCCTATTTTTTCTTTTTCTTCCTCTTTTTCTCCTTCCATTTCATTCTCTAATTTCTCCCTGCTGGATTGCTCTTACCTAGCTTTTGGATGTGGGAATGAGGAGAGTGAATTGTGAGAGAAGCACATGCCCCTTTTTATAGCCTTGGTTAGTGGAAGGTCCCACCACAAGGGATAAACTTTTGCTCCTCCTCCCTTATCTCCAAATGTGGATTTATCTCTTATTTTCTTTTATTTTTTCCCTCCCCCAAACGTGGCTTTATCCTCAAAGTGGCCAATAAAAATCCAATAGAAAATTATATAAACAATCTAATAGAATTTACCAATAACCATTACTTTTTTTCTCATCTTACCCATATAGATATATTCTTTCATTAGACATATATATCCAAGATTTAATAAATTCATTTTAGCAATTAATGTATTAAATATTTTATTCATCAATTAATATTTATTATTTTTCAACCCAATCACATCATAAATATTCTTTATAGTCATATATATTTTTATTTTTATTTTTCAACTAATACACTCATTAATTAATACAATTATTGTAAAATCATGTATTTTCATTTATAATTTATTAATTGATACATGAAAATACACGTCGAACTCATCAACTCAATGTCCAAAATACGGGTTGTTACAGTCTCTGCTCCTAAGAACAAATTTCGTCCTCAAAATTTTGTAAGATAACAAAGAATCAAGAAGTGACTCTCATAATCTCAGGCAAGTGACTCACCAGGTAATTCTCTCGTTCCCATGTATTCTACTCAGCACCATGAAACTGTCAAGGCACACGTACCATTGGTATCTCCTTGTTGCACAGTTTCTCCATGGTTCAATCAACGATAGTTACGAGAGACTCATCATAGGTACAATCCTCTCACAATTCAACATATCTCCAGTCCATGACATGCGAGGGATTGAGGTAGCTTTTCCTCAACATTGACACATGAAACACATTGTGTATTCTCGCTAGTTGAGGTGGTAATGTCAATCAGTAAGCAACAGGACCTATCCTTTTAAGGATCTTGAAAGGTCAAATATATCTCGAAGCAAGTTTCCCTGCAATAACAAAATGAGTTTGCCCCTTCTGAGGAGAAATCCGAAGTAGTACATGATCACCAACGTCAAACTCAAGGATTTTCCTCCAGCTATCCATATACCTCTTCTGTCGATCATGAGCTACTCATGTTCTGAAAAATCTGTTGGATTTTCTCATTCTTCTCTCATACAAAAGTAAGGGCCAAAACTACTATGTTACCAATATCGGCCCAATAAGTTGGCAATCAACAAGACCAAGCATATGCAAATAAAGCCACGTTGATACGTGCCTAGTAGCTATTAATATATGAAAAGTCACTCAATGTTAAATGATCTTCCTAGCTATCACCAAAATCAAGAATGCATACATGGAACATATCCTCCAAAATATGGATCACTCTCTCAGACTGACCATCAGTCTGTGGATAGAAGGTTGTGCTCTAGTGCCCAACTGGACGTAAACAGAGCATCTCTATCAGACACAATGGACACTGGGACCCCATGTAATCTCACGATCTCGCGGACATATATCAGCCTCTCAACCGAATCTCTGGTATGAATCGAGAAGAAATTAACTGACTTAGTAAGTCTGTCAACAACAACCCAAATAGTATCATGTATCTGCTAAGTCTTGGGTAACCTCATCACAAAGTCCATAGTAATGTGCTCTCATTTCCACTCAATAATAGCCAAGGACTATAATAAACCACAAGGTCTCTAGTGTTCAACCTTAATATGCTGGCACGTGTCACATCTCTGCATAAAGGCTACAATATCTCATTTCATCCCCAGCCATCAATAAGTACGTTGAGCATCATAATACATCTTATCGGTGCCTAGATGAACGATATACCTCAAGCAATACAACTCTACTGGCACTCCCTATACCAGGTGAGGATCATCCGGTACCCACAATCATCCCTTAAACCTCAATACACCACCACTGTCAATCGACCACTCCACACGAGAAGTGTCATCTACTCACTCTCAAAACATCACATAATCAATGTCATGAGACTACACCTTAATGATCTTAGCAAGTAGCACCGACTGGGTTCTCATTTGTGTACTGACTCTGGTCTAAGTCAAAGTCTCGTGAATACTCATCACTGTCAAATAATCAATCATCCTCTACTCTTGAGACATATGTCTAGCCACACAAGCAGTCTTGACTCATACTCTGTTGAGTGCATTTGTAACACCCCAGCCCCCGAGACTTTCAATTTGGTTTAACCACAAGGCAGGCCGAGGTCTAGTTACAATTACAAGTACACAACTTGTCTTTCTAATTCAATTATCTCGCGTCTAATTAAATTAAAACATTCATTAAGGCAATTGCACAAGAGATAAAAGAAAACTTTATAAATCTTTATTGATTTAATAAAAGTGGGTACATGACTTCAAATTTAAACTTCTAAAAAGAAAGAATACACAACCCAAAATAGAAACTTGCAGTGAAAATTCAAAACTTAGGCAACATGCCCTTACATTAAAATAAAAATAGAAACTTTCTAAAAGTAAGTATTCTAAGCCTTCGCATGCTTCATTGTTTAATTCAATTCCCTAAAAAGATAAGAGAGAAAGGGTGAGCACATAGCCTAGTGGATCTTTTTCAAACAACCAATTCATTATCTTAGACTAATATCACATTTAATTTCAAATACTTGTAAACAATTAAGCGATTCAAACAATTTGTTGTTATTGTTGTCATTCAAACTGAAATAGGTCTAATCCCCTAATATTCTTATCCAAAGTACCTCCCTTTGAATGGAAAAACAAACCTTTATGTCACATTTCATTGGATTTAGGGTCTCTTGCCTGTAGTCCAAATATTTTGTGCTACACCCAATACACACAGTACGACAGACCATATACCCACAGTATATGAAAAGAACACCCATAGTATCTCTTTAGATCACTATGTCAGTGCGAGGTTCTTAGTCTCAACTTCTTTCATTTAGTTCTAATGACCATGAAACATAAATAAAATAAATAAATTCAACACGTTCAACATATAAACATCAAGCATGATTTTTCTTTATAAATAAGCCTAATCATGCATAATCTAAGCATGGCATGACTTCATGATCAAGTAAAGATGGCATACATGCTAAACTGAAAATTAAATCATGTTGTTGAAACCTAAACATGCATACTAAACAGAATTTAAACATGCATGAACATGGTATTAAACTCAAACAATAAAGTGGACGTTATAGAAATCACTTCCACCTTGTTTTGCACTTTCTTGAAAATCTGGTAGAGTTTCTACAGTCAAAGTACTTCAAAAACATTAAACTACTCAAGAACAGTAACTTCTTACTTAAGAACACTCGAGAACAAAAGAAAAGTGAGAAGGGATGCCAAGAAAAAGGCTTACAAAGAATAAGAGGGACTTGTCAGCTCTTGTTTGAGGATGAAAAAAAAGTGAGCACAGGGGGTCTTGTATATAGATTTTTCTGTGCACATAGGGCATGGTTTGGGAATCTTTGCATTAGCTACTTTCCATTTCCCTTGAGCATGTTTTTGGAATGTGAGACCACTAGGGTTTCCTCTCTTGTGTGCACACACACGGGGTTTTGGCAAGTGTTCAATAAGGGTTTCCTTTTCATGTGTGAACACAATCTTTGCTTGGACCATTTGCTAATCTTTGTTTGAACGTTAGTCTAGGTATGAGAGACTTTGTGAGTGTGGTTTATGCTCTTTTGTGCTTAAGAATAATGTTAACAACTTTCTAATTGGTCCTCATAGGAAACATTCCAATTTATTTTAGTAGTTGATTCCTTTTCTCATGCACACCAAATCAACAAGATTTGGCAACCTTCTATTTTAAATTAAACACTTCCAATCTTCTTCCTTGGGTGTTTAGAAACATTTTTCAGCAACTTCTATTCTTGAATTAGAAACTTCTAATCTTGTTCTTTAGGTGTTTAAAAACATTTTTTAAGCAACTTCTATTCTTGGAAGTCACGTGAGTAAGGCATTGTTTCCTTTCCTTTGTGAGTGCTCACCAAGCAATGACAAACTTGACACTTTGCATGGTTTATTTTTCGCGCCATAGTTTGAGCATGGAAACTTTCTAATTTGGATCATGCCTTCTTATTTTGACTTCTTGGACGTCTTTAAAATATGCATTGGCTTAAGATGCACATGATCATGGCACATTGGAACTTCTATTTTCTCTATTGAGCACACATGAGCAACTTCCCAGATTGATTTTAGAAACTTTCCTCTTTACTTTCTTGCTTGCTTGGATGTCAAGGTGAGGGGCACATGATCATTATAGCTTGTGCATATAGGATCATCCTTTATGGTTTCTAATCTCATGTACAAGGACTTCTCATTTGAGGTACACATGCCTATGCCCACATTTCACACTTTTGGGTCTATATGAATTTAATAAAAATTTGCATCTTATTTTTGGTTAGGATTTTCTTCATTTTCTTTCCTAATTCCCATTCCACAGAACCCTATTAGGCAAATGAACCCTTAATAGGACAAATGAAATGAATTTCTGATGCCTGGATCATGTGATGTGTTCATTCCATTTCATTTCATTTTGTTTCATTTCTTTTTCTTAATTTTCACCCCCCTTGAGAGGTTTTTTGAGCAATTAAACTTGCTACTTGATCCTTAAAATGAATTTGTCTCATTTATCATTTCATTTCATTATGTACAAATTTTTTAGGGTATTACAACCGACCCTCCTTAGAAAAATTTTATCCTCAAAACTTGTACACATTCAAGGATTCCTAGTGAACAGGTGTGGGTATTTGGTCTTCATTTCGCTTTTCAGCTCCCAAATAGCTTCTTTCGATTCGTGATATTTCTACAGTACTTTAACTAATGGGATATCCTTCGTTCTCAGGTTTTGTTCCTTGTGATCAAGGATTCTAACTATCGCTTCCTCATACGTGGCATCATCCTAGATGTTTACTTCCTCCCAATGGATAATGTGATAGGGATCTGGTTCATACTTTCGCAGCATAGATACATGGAACACATTTTGAGCTAAGGTCATCCGGATTGGTAGATCCAACTCGTAAGTGCATTCTCCAATTCTTCTAAGCATTTTGAAGGGTTCAACAAATCTTGGTGACAAATTTCCCTTAAATCTGAATTTCTTGATGCCCTTCTAAAGACTGATCCTCAGAAATACCTTGTCACCTACTTAAAACTCTAGGGGTATCCTTCTCTTGTCAACATAGCTCTTCTAACACCTCTAAGTTGTAGCCAATCTTTTCTATATCAGTTTGACTTGGTGTAACACCCCAACCCCCACATTCCTTGAGTTTTGAGAGTTGGACATAACCACCGTTCCTTTTGATGGTGGACTTAACCAATTGGCGGGTCGGGCCGGTGTTACTTTACAAGTGACACACACTTGACATTCTACTATTCAATATCTCATGTCTTAGAGTAATTTCAAGAATACAACTTTCCATAAAACAAGACAATTATAGGAGATAAGAAAAGTTCAATTCTTTATTAATTCATAAAGAAAGTACA
>JAJIYU010020241.1:0-10484 GCA_030144865.1 Tinospora cordifolia | reverse complement strand
TGCATTAAGATTATTTATTTATTTTTAAAATTATATATATTATAATTTTTTTAAATAACGATTTATTAATATTTATATATTATTCAAAATTAAGATTTATTTATTTTACAATATTATTTTAATTTTTTAAAAATATTAATAAAATTTTGAAAAATACTTATATATTTATTTTAAAAATATATATTATTTAACTTAAAATAATTTTAATTTTATTTTAACTTAAGATAATTTTTTTTATTTTATAAATTAAAAATAAATATATTTTAAATTTTTTAAATATTAATTTTAAAATTATTTAAAACAGTTAAACTTTTTTATTTATAAAAATTAATTATTTTAAGTATACATTCGTACATACATATATATATATATATATATATATTTCCAAGCACTCTGTACTAAGCGCTTGGTGAAATGAAAGGGTGCCAGGCACCCTGCAATGAGGCAACTGACACCACTTAGGTCTAATGAGCGTTAGTAGGGCACTCATTAGACCTATGATGGGGTTACCTTTGCATTAAAGAAAAAGACTAATAAAATGTCATTTAAACCTATTTTAAATCTTATACATCACAATATTTAAAATGGTATATATTTAATAATATATGCTTTATGATGATATTATATTATGTTAGAGAATTATATATATATAATTAAAAGATTAGCATTATTCAACTTATTTTTTTTTTATACACTTGTAATCAACCGAACTATTTAGGAATAAGCCTCTCCCTAAAACCCTTTTTTGATAGAAAGAAACCTAGTCTAATTTGAAAAATCTCTTGTTAACTAAAAGGTTAGTATTTTAAATAGAATAAGCAATTAACAAATCTTTAACTATATTTATGGGCGACTACTGAAGAAGGGAAAGATTAGGAGTAGAAGGTGGTATTTTGCTTTAATTTAAAAAAACTAACTAAATTTTAAGAAATCACAAAGATAAAATAAAATAAAATAAAATAAAATCACACCGCTTCCCTTCCCTTATGACATGATTTCACGTTCTCCCCAAAACCTTAATTGTTTTTCCCTTAGCCAACCTTCTTCATCTCATTCACCCGTCTTGAATAATGGCCATTGAAGAACCAACCCCAAGCTTGTGCAAAAATTTCACCAAAACTCACCCACGAACACCAAAAATATCCCCTTTTTCACTTATGTTCTCTGAGCCACTTCCGTCTTCCATTTTCCCTTGTTAAACTACTCATTTTCTTTCAGATTTCAGCCATCATTTAGATCAGTAAATCTCATATAGTATTGATAACTACTTTCTTTTCACTGGTATATCAAATTTTACCCCCAAAACCAATGAAATTAAGAGCTATATACCCTGTGTGTGTGTGTGAGTGTGCGTGTGCATTGTAATGAACAACAATAACATATTATAAAAGTTAATTTGGAGACAATGATCAAAATGTTACAAAAAATATATTTGTAACTAGGCTTAAATATTTATAACCAAACTTAAATGACAAACACAAAATATTACACATATAAAAGTGTTTCACAAATTTTAGAGTAATTAAATAAATAAAATGCAGAAGTTGTGATATTATAAACTATATTTGCATTATTGTTTACAAATAATTCAAAATGTGGCAAAACCATTGTTTACCTAGCAACAAACAACAATAGCAACAACAACAAAAAATGGCTCCATCCCAAGCATCAAGTAATATCGAAACACTTGGCCTTATTATGTGTCGGTGGACCAAAAAAAAGCGAGAGGAATGAGCCCGAAACAACATGGACTTAATGAGTATTAGCTCAAGTAATATATCAGAGCATTTATTTTGAAAACAAAACATGCATGCAATGCCAATGAGATATAAGATTTCATACAATATCACATATTTATGTAAAAATAGTTACAAACCAATGCGTCATTATGTAATATTCCAAAACAAACACATGCACACGCTTTGATTATTTCCAAATTCAAATAACCGAAAAACCAATGGGCATACGTATTAGGTCTAACTGGTATCTTAGGGCATCTCCAATGTTGTATATTAGCGTTGGACGTTGCATGCTCGGTACAGTCCGAGCGCTCAATGCCTTTTTTTTTTCTTTTTTTAATTTTTTTAAAAAGTTGTAGCTTACCCATTCACTCAGTCTGCACCGAACGAATGGGCATTTGCAGACCAAGCGAATGGACATTAAAGATGCCCTTAGTATAGCACCTCTACTACATCTAGGGCATCCAAGTTTGTAGTTTCGCAAGTACTATCTTAAGATTGTGTGGAACTAATAATATGACGATTCCCATATCAAATACTAAGTCCAATGCTTGTGGTCTTGCGGGCACCAGCTAATCCCTATCCAACGATTCACAAGGTTCAACCAAATCAATATCCTAACATACTTCTTCCATATTGAAGAGAAAGCACGAAGTGTCTATGAAGACATATGTAATGCATGCAGATGCAAGCACTAATATTCAACTAAACCATTTGAAGCTTCTTCTCGTGGGGTCTGATATCCACTCATTCCTATTATGTAACATTGTCATGATCGTCTCACCAGCTAGAGGAGGCCAAGATGAGGAACAAGGAGGAAAAATAAAGTAAAGTGGGTGTGAAGCTGAAGCTCGAGAAAAGAGTCAAGTGTGTAGTAAATTATAAGAAATTTCATAGGCAAGATGGTTTTTAAAAGTATACAAAGGGTTGTTAGGTATGAGTGCAAATTTCATGTTATAGGAGCATTTGCATGAGTATACATTCTAGTGTCTCTCCAGCTATTGTCTGTGCAGTCATGATAGCGAAAGAAATTGTAATGTAATGCATAACATTGTTTTTTTAGTTTTAACCCTTCTCTTTATCCATTTATCACCGTCTTTTACTTTTAATTAAAGTTTCCATTCAATCAATTAAAAAAAAAAAGTTTAAATGTCTAAATTATTTTCTCACTTCTATTTATTTGTTTACATCACTAACGTTGTTTAATGCTTTCATACAAATAAAAATTTGTGTGTAATATCATAATATGCCTAATATATAACATCATTAACCTATGAAATGTGTCATTAATATGAACTCAAACACAATTAGCATAAAATTTATTGAAGTTGTCTCAAATATGATACTTAAGGAACTTCTCTGGGCTATCAATATTGTAATAACTCGTAATCTTCATAACACATTGGCATGACGTGTGTATATATAAGCATATATTATATATGTACATAAATAATGTCACGTGAAAAAAAAATGCAATTTATAAAAAGGGTTAGGAAAATAAATAAATAAATGTAGGGGATTTAAATATAGTAATAATAATATTATTATTATTATAGAATTATAAATAATGGATGTAGATATTATAAATGCATATAAATATATATATAATTGCTAATTGGATGGAGATTGTATATATTATGAGATTATATATATAGGTATATAATATGTTATAGGAGAAGAATTTTGGTAAGTAAATGATGATATTAATTGGATTAAGAAAATAATAAATAAATAAAGTGGGCATTGAGAGCAAATGACATAACAACCCATAATTTTATGATACATTGATATGATATATGTGTGTATAAGCATACATTATACTTGTACATATAAGTATAAATAATGTCACGTGAAATAAAAAAAATATTGTTTATAAAGAGATTATAAAATAAATAAATAAATTTAGATAATTTAAAACTAATAATAATAGTAGTAATATTATGATGAGTATTATTATTATTATTATTATTATTATTATTATTATTATCATTAATGTAAAATGATAAATCATGGGTACGGATAAGTGAAAAAAAAAATTATTGATGTAAAAAAATTGGGTACATTGGTTTGGGAAAAAAAAAATTAAGAGGAATGATGAGATATACATAATGGGTGGTGATGTTGGCAGCAACCATACATATAGATGGTGAATGGGTTTAATAATTGGTAAATGGATGATATGGTGGTCATACATTATATAATACATGATGGGGCGGTGGACCTTTTGATGTTTCTCAATTTGCTTCCTTATTTTGGTTTCCAGTTCCACATTACGGAATGCACACACAGAAGAACGAATGCCCCGGAAGAAGGAAATTTGGGTTTTTTCAACAAATTTGACGTGCAGATAAGTAACTTTTCTCAATTTTTGTTACAAAAATATTAAGCAAGTTACGTATTACAATTCTAGTAGTATAATTTTTATTGTAGAAGGTATTTTATAGTAATACCAAAAAATTTGGTATTATCCTACCATGGGTAAACCTCAGTAAATGTTATATCAATACACTCTTGGTGATACGGAAATATCAAATATGTAGTTAGTTTTTATTCATTTGTCTGGTCAACCCCAAAATAAATACTCAAAGTTGAATAACTTTTGAAATGACTTTTGAGTATGTTAAACCCTAATAAAATGTTAATTAGATCCCATAAAAATTTAGAGAATAAAAATCGTACCCATCGACACCAAATTCGCGAATTTTATATATTAATTAAAATTTTAGTCAGCAATTTATTAATTAAATTATTTATCAAAATTTAAAAAAAAATAATAAAAATATAATTAGGAAGCCTATTTTTAATATTTTTTGTTATAAAAAGATTTGATATGAGCAAAAGAATAATCTTAAAGATTATTAAGCATATTTGGGTTAATGCATATCGATACATGGGATCAAATGCATATAAAGGTAAATATGAGTTATAAATACGTTAAAAATAATTTATAAAATAAATTTAAATGAGTTAAATTTAATTTGATGCATATAAAATGATGTTTGGTGACAGAATTTTATTGTGCTGTGGAGACAAATTGTTATTAGATATTAGAAACTAGTTGGACAGTAATTTTGGGTTAGTAATCTTTGCTTGTGATATTATGTATGACGTTAATATTATATTAAAAATGTTAATTTTATTTAAATAGAATGATATATTGCATTTTATGAAATTCATGAACTGATTTTGATGTATTGTAGCATGTTAATTACATACCTAAATAAGTTATTGACATGACGACATTTCTATTAGTCATAATGTAACATCTCGAAAAGTTCATATCAAATTTGAATTTTTACTTAGAAAATTATACAGAATTGACGAATGAGAATTTTGGCAAGTCATAGTTTACCCAAATGAGGAATACAAATCAATTTAGTGGATTTTTGGAAGAAAATATATGAATATAATGTATAACATAGGATATCATAGCCAAAAATACAAAGATATGTGAAATTTTTAATGAAAACAGGATTAGAAAGTCAATTGGGATCGAGATTTGACAAAAAAATATGAAAAGAAAGCAAAAGATTCGGCTAAAAAATCAAAAATAAACTTAAAACATTGCAAACCGTAGATCTAGAATCTGATCTCACGACCCTACGCCCATGATCAGAATCGCACACACGCACAAGCGCACCGAATCATCAAGATCAAACAGCCAAAAATCCGCGTACGAAACTCGAGGATGATCTTGTGGCCAAAATCGAGTTCATTGATCTCGAACTGAGATCCACACAACGTGGTCAAGGATCATCTGATGGTTGAGATCAAAGTTGTGTTGGTTAATCGCGAACCGTGCTGCGCAGGAGGATCATCCAACGGCCCAGATCGAAGTTGTTTTGGATAGATCGCGACCTGTTGATGCGCTCAAGGAAAATCCAATGGTCCAGATCGAAGACTCTAATTTATGTTGATTGATCCTAGATCAATTCAACGGCCCAAATCAGATCTGAAATTAAAATACAAAAAAATTATCGAAAAATTACGAAAAATTCTGAAAAATAGGTTTCTAAATTTGAAAATTATTTCTAAAATCCGGAAAAATTCAAAAAATTCTCATTTTGCTCCAAAAATTAAAAAGTACAAAATTAAGGAGAATTATGGTGTTTTATTCAAAGAAAAACTCAAAACTTTCTAATTTTCTCCATTTGAAAACCTATATAAACTCCCTCGGCTCTCAATTTTATTTATTCCAAAAATAAGAGTTGAATTTTCCTCTTGTTTTCTCTAAGTCTTCTTCTTGACACCTCTTCCCATCTTCCTTTCTTGTGTGTGTGAGAAGTTCTTCTCTCAAATTGGAAAATTAAGTTAGACGATCTTTATTGGCACTAGTACGTGGGGGGAATTGCTGCCAAAATTTCGGAAGAAAGCATCATAAGGTGTAAGTGATTTCTAGAATACCCTTCTGTTCTTATTTAAATTCATGGCATGCTTATTGTTTGTGTGTTTTTCATTGAATTCAAAGATTTTCAATTTTAGTTTTATAATTTTAAATGTTTATTTCAGTATTTCAATTTTGATTCATGTTTGAGTAATCATATCATTCATGTCATGTTAGTATCATGCTTAGGCTTTTAAATTAAAATATGACACATGTTTTATGAGTGTTTCATGAATTGACTATATATATTCTAAATTTTAGTTTGATTTCATATTATGCAGTTTATTTGATGAAATCATGATATGAGAATTAATCTAAGACGATAGAGATAATAACCACGTACCATCATAGTAGTCAAGGCGACACTATGAATGTTCTTTTCATATGAATTAGGTCATATGGTTTTCAGACCTAAATACTTGAGGGTCATATACCACTGGTGGGTCACCATGTTTAACGGGTTAATACCGACATATGCCACTAATGGGTTGATGCCGAGTGGGCCTTATTTACTTAATTAAGAACATCAAGGGATTAAAAACCCTTTTGGCCTGAGACTCAACGTGAATAAATTGTTATTTGAAACGCCTAAGGATTGCAAGTGTTTGAATTATGATTGTGTTATCAGTTTGAATATGAAAGATGGTTGTTCGAAAAAGATCCACTGGGCTATGTGCTCACTCCTTCCTTTCTTATTTTTTAGGAATATGAAATCCATGGGGCAGTTGAATATAAATAGTTTTTTAGAAAGTTTCTACAGTATTACTTTTTAGAGTTTTTAGGGCATATTGCCCAAAGTTTTTATACTTTTCTACCGAAAAATATTTTGAAGTCTTCCGCTATAACAATTAGTTCTTTTTGAAGAATTTAGTACTTTTTAATTTCTATTATAAATAAAATAGTTTGAATTTCTTTATTTCTTTTAATTTGCCTTGATTTTATTGACAAATTTGTATTCTTGAATTTTATACAAAGGCACGAGATATTAAAAAAAAAGAACAAGTGTGTGTCACTTGTAATGTAGCACCGACTCGACCCGCCGTTTTGTTAAGTCCACTGTCAAGAGAACGGTGACCATGTACACCGCTTAAAGATACGGGGGTTGGAGTGTTACACATAATCTCAAGGACTAAACTCATAGGATTAATCGTTGTGGTAATATTGGTTGGTGCATTATTGACATGAGATGAATGAGATAAAAATGGATGGATAATTGGATAACTAGAGGCCGATGCACTCTTCATTTGCGTAGTGAGGAACAGATTCGTTTTGTTATTTGGAATGACGGAGATAGTTCATGTTTTCAAAAGAATTGCACATTGTTAAAATTGAATGCATATTTACATATTACACTATACATGTATGTTATTTTATTTCATTTGTCAGTGATTTAAAATTTGTTTTGCCTTTCACGTTTTACACATGATGGCTATATAATACCATAAGTCAAATTATTCATTGAGCTTGTTGTTTGCTCACTCTACTTTCTATTATTTTTTTCAAGTTTTGACAGAAAAGGGAAAAAGATGATGTAATATCATTACTAATTTATTTTGAAATTGATAGTATGTTGTAATTGTAATATTTAGTCAAACCACTGAATTTGGTGATGTATATAGACTTGTTATCATCTGGATGTAATGTCACAACGTTAAGAATTGTATAGATGTATGACTAATTCTATGAAGAGATATATGTTTTTTTATATTGATTATCATTTTTTAGATAATTTGAATTTGATGATATGTTATATTTTTAGAGGAAACTCTGTCAAATTCTTTAGGAAATTGGTGATTTGGTTAAAGAGGCTTACATGGTTTTTAGACATGCTAAGGTTCTGACCCGTTTGAAAATTCGGTGCTAGTCGTGGGGTCACCCGAGGAGTCTTGACAAATGACATATTAGGTAATTAAGGAAAAAACATAAATATATATATGATTTATGTTTGGTGTGGGTTGAGATAAATTCCAAATAAAGGTAAAATAAGAATAAGTTATATATGATAGGTTGTTTTGGAATTATCTATCTCAAATTAGGTTATAAATGTAAGAATATTTAAAATATGTAAAATCAGGTGGTGGACTTTATTTATTCATATCATTCTTCACCCTTCATTAACATAGACAGAACTGAGAAACCAAACGAAAGGAAAAAAAATAGAAACGAGATCTGATTTTTCAACAGATTCGACATGTAGGTAAAAGGTTTTTTTTCTATTTTTGTTACAAAGATGCTAAGTAAGCTAAGCGCTATGATCTTATGAGTATAATTTTTACTGTACGTGATGTTTTATAATAGTACTAAAAAATGAAATGTTACATCATCATGAGTAAAACTCAATCAAAATTATATCAATACACTCTTGGTAATACGTATATTCCACGTATGTGGTTAGTTTTCATTCGTCTATCTAGTAAATACCAAAATAAATATCCAAAGTTGAATAACCTTTGGGAGACTTTTGAGTACGTTAAACTCTAATAAAGTTTTAATTTGATCCCAATATAAATGTAGAGAACAAAAATACATACCCATCGACACCAAATTCGTGAATTTTGGATATCAATTAGAATTTTGGTGATCAATTGACTAATTTGGTTGTTTATCAAAATTTAAAAAATAATAATAAAAATATGATTGAGAAGCCTATTTTTAATATTTTCTCTTATAAAAATATATTATATGAGCAAAAAATAATCTTAAAAATTATTAAGCATATTCGGGTTAATGCACACTGATACGCGAGATCAAGTGTATATATTGGATTAAATACGAACTGTTAATACATTAAAGATGATTTATAAAATAAATTTAAATGAGTTGAATTTGATTTGATGTATATAAAATATTTTTTTGGTGATATGATTTTATTGGTCTTGTGAAGATAAATTGTTATTAAATATTATGAACTAGTTGGACATTAATTTTGATGAGTAATCCTTATTTGTGGTATTATGTATGATATTAACATTATATTAAATTTTTTTTATTTTATTTAAATAGAATGATATATTGCAGTACATGCTTATTTGAATTTCACGAAATGATTTTGATGCATTGTAGCATGTCAATTACATACCTAAGTAGGTTATTGATATGACAACATTTTTATTGGTCATAGTCTTAGAGAACAGACTTACGAGATTAACCATTGTGCTAATCTTGGTTGGTGCATTCATAACATGAGATAAAAATAAATAGATAATTAAATAATTAGAGGCCGATACACTTCTTATTTACTCGATAAGGAGCACATTTGCTTTGTTATCTGGAAGGAGAGAGTCGATTCATGCTTTTAAAAAGATTGCACATTATTGAAATTGAATGCACGTTTACACAGTACATTATGCATGTATGTTATTTTTATTTCATTTGCCAATGATTTTAAACTTGTTTTGCTTTGCATGCTTTTATACATATGATAACTATATCATATTATAAGTTAGATTATTCATTGAGCTTGTTGTTTGTTTACTTTGCTCTCAATTATTTTCTTCATGTTTTGACAAAAAAGGAAAGTTAAAGATGTTGTAATATCATTACTAGTTTCTTTTGGACTTAATAATATTTGGTAATTGTAATAATTAGGAAGACTACCGTAATTGGAGATGCATGTAGACTTATTATCATTTGAATGTATTGTCAATATAAACTATGAATATTATGTGAATGGATGATTAACTTGATGAATGAATATTTATTTTTATATTGATTGTGGTTATTAGGTGATTTTGAATTTAATGACATGTTACATTTTAAAAGAAAACTATGCTAAATTTTTTAAGGAAATTGATGGTTTGGTTAGGAAGGCTTACAAGTTTTCTAACATGCCAGTACACTGTTACGTTTGTGAATTCTATACTGGTCGTGACATTACCTGAGAATGGGTCCTGAAAATCAAACATTTAAACAATTTAAAGATAACAAACACTAGACTGGTATTACCCACCAAAATTTAAAATATGCTTCAAAACAGGCGTTTTCAGTTTAAAAAAAAAATCTATATAGCAGACGTCTTCTTTATAAATATTTTTTAAATGAAAACGTTTTTTTGTTTTAAAAAACTTCTACGTAGACTAAAAGAAGAAGAAAAAATTATTGGAAGCATTTGAGAAACATGTTTTTACTGATAATCAAGTTAAAAACCAACACCCAACACCAAACTTTTCTTGAAAATGATATGCATTTATTCAAAGAGGAAATAAGCTAAACGGAAAGATAGAGAAAAAAACAAATTCATTAATTATGAAGTTGACGTGGCAAGATGATGATGACTTATCACTTTGACAACGCGTGCAACTCACCAAGGCCTTGAAATATGCATATGATTAATATTTTCCTTTAATAGGTACTACCGACCC
>JAJIYU010020240.1:0-10484 GCA_030144865.1 Tinospora cordifolia | reverse complement strand
GAATTTGTAGCTTTAATAAAGTTTAAATTGATAGTAAATTGGGCTTTTAGATAATTGATTTTTATACGTTCCCTGAGGACGATATCCGGTCTCACCGGTTATTACTATTGCAATCCCGTACACTTGCAGGGTTGCTAACACTAGTATACAAATAGTTTAGTAAAAAGCATCATATGGCCATCCTTATAGATCACTACTATGTTGGATACACATGGAAGAGAGAATTTTGATTACTCCATATATGGTGCATGAAATGAATGACAAGATTAAACTTGTAGGAAAGATGTTGGCGACATCCCAAAGTAGATAGAAGAGTTATGTGAACAAACATAAAAGATTGTTAGAGTTTGAAGAAGAAGATAAGGTATTCCTAAGAATTACTCCCTAGAAAGGAATTAATAGATTTGGCCACAAAGGGAAGCTATCAATAATATACATTCTACCATTTGAAATCTTAAAGTGAGTTAGAGAAAATACAAATAAGTTGAACCTACCAGCCGCCTTATTTTCCATTCATAACACCTTCCATATAACCATGTTCTACAAGTATGTGCTTAGCTCTTCACATGTCATCCAATGAGACAAAATAGAGGTTTGAGATAACTCTACTTCTGAAAAAGCAATCGTATGATCTTAGACTATAAGATGTATAGAACCAAGGATATTCCTTAGGTCAAAAGTTCTTTGGAGACATCATCAAATATAAGAAGCTACCTAAGAGTTAGAAATCAAAGTGCAAGCCAAATACCCAAAGCTCTTCACGAATTCTCCAACAAATGGCTCATAGATAACAAAAACGTTTTGGAAATTTCAAGGAGGAAATTTCATTTATGGGAATAGATTATAATACCCCAAGATAATTTAATAATTTTAAATATATTTAAAAAAGTTAAAAAAAATAATAAGATAAATAAATAAATAAAATAGCAAGACAGACAATGCTTATAAATAAAATTACAAGTAATTTCACGTTTAATAGAAAATAAAGGGTTTGTGAATATTTTTGTGGATAATATGCCAGTTAAATGAAAACAATTACAGCTATAAAATATACAAAATTAATTAAAATAGTTTTCCCTAAATTTTAAGGGCTTTAGAAATGAGAAAAAAAAAGGAAAGATAGTAAGTGGACATAACAAAATATAAAAATTGGAAAGTTAGCCAATAGAATAAAAATAAATATAAAAAAATAATATATATATATATATATATATATATATATATATATATATATATATATATATATATATATATATATAAAATTAAAAGAGCGAACGAATTTGATGTCCTCAATAAGGTTTTCCACTTGTTTTCTAAAATAAATAATGTAACAAAAAATTAGTTGTAATGCGCACTCTTCATGCATTTCAGAAAATAAAAGAAAGAAAAAAAAAAGAGAGAAAATAGAAATATTATAATATACACTCTCAAGCATTCTTATCCTTTTAGCAACTTTAAATCTCTTCAAACCAAGCATTCCCTAGCATCTAACGCACACACAAGACATCCCTAAAGAATTCAGAAACCCTACTAAGTTGTCCGCAAGCATACTACACTCATTCCCTCTCTAGCACATGCAAGTGTACACTACCATTATCTTCACTTTTTATGATCATCAAAGAGAAGGCTTTCCGCTAGCAAAGGAGAAACCTTTGAAAACCTAGAAGTTATATTCTCTGACCTAAATTTATGTAGAATACAAAATGATTTCTCCTCTAAATTTGTAGCTTTAGGATGTTCAAAATAGCAAGAGAAGGAAGAAGGGAAAATGCCCAGGAGAAGGACCAAGTAGAAGATAGTTGCTTGAAGTTAAAACCCAAACATTGTGGTATAGTTTAAGTAAACATATAGGGCTGAGTATCTTCTTCATTAAAGTGTTAGGAAAACCCTCACAGTAGCCTTGGAAATGTCTTGAAACTAGGACAAGAAGGCTAGCAAAGAACTACCCAAAATCTTGAAGAGAATCACCCAAAATTGTGATCTTTAGGTATAATAGTTGCCACGTGTTTTTAACCTCATTAAATAACGTAAAAACTCTACAATGAAACTCACAACAGTTACCATAGAAATCCCAAGAAGAAAGGCCTCAAAGTTGAAAAAGGAAACTAGGCATTAACACAACAATGTAGTGCTAAACAATGACGTCAAGTATATACAAACTTAGGCCTTAAGAACATGATTGATTTTGTATTCTAAGGGTTTAGAGGGCACATTAAACCCTTTGAAACAATGCATAAAGATGGCCAAGCAGTCCACAATGGTTTCCTATGGAAATTAGAGAGTTTTTGATAATAGAAACTACATAATGAAAACAGCAAGAAAAATCTTAATTCCTAGAAATAATTAGAGAATTAAAACTCTTAGTACATGAAACTAACCCTTATAAAAAATTGATAGGTTGATGTCCATAATCAAAACTTCAAGGAGACATTTAGATCAAGATTGAATAAGCTATTTGAGGAAGACGTGATTCACCTATCTATCTACCCTTTGTACATTGTGATGACATGTATAAGTGTGCTGGTATTCTTATGATACATGTTTATTGAGATCTCGTGATGAATGCCATGTTGTTTGATTAATCTCCTTGCATAATAAATTGCTTATTGAAATGATACCATGATCATAAATATCTAACTGATTACATTTGATTTGTTAAATATCTTGAATAACATTGAGAATAACTATTGATTCATTTTTATCATGTTAATAAAAATATGCAAATGTTGAAATGACATGTAACACACATAATTGGGGTAGTGTTCCATGTGAACATTGTTGCTAGACCTTAGATTGAATTCATGAGCTTTTGCTTTAGATTGATTTAGATTAGGATTTAAGCCTTGATTATTTGGTATTAAGAAATAGATGGGCATGGAGCTCTTATGATTCATATGAAAGAACATGATGAGAACTGGTGGTGTTGCCATGATAATTTGGGCTAGGTAGGACTAATCAAGCTAACAATTGAATTGGCCAGATCAAAATGGTGTTTGAATTGCCTAATGTCTGAAACTTGGTTGCATGCTTGTACTTTTTTATTATGTTGACAAAGGAAAACCTACTAGGCATTTTTCATATTGCTACAAGCACTAATCAGATGTAGGAGTTGCACTGTCTAAAATTACGAGACACATTAAGATTAGGGTTTGGGCTAGATGGCTCATAGTTATTGTGTTATGCTCTATAGAAATTTGAGATGAATTATGGGAATATTATTTGTAGGCCATGTTGGGGGGAGATTATTGATATTTGAATAATTATGGAATCTTTAGTTGAATTATTAATGAATTTTCCATTATTATTTTGATTAATTAATGAAAAATATTCATTGGAAGTTATTTGTAGAATTTTTATGATGTTATGATGTTATCAGAAGAAATGAACAAAAAAGTTCTCAAATAAAGCCTCAACTTAGTTTATTACTTTAAAAATGTTTTTTTATTTAAAGGAAAATAATGCTTTCAAGCAAATAAGCAATTTTTAATCTTCAAAAGGAAACTAAATATCTATTTTATTTAAATAAATTGTCTTTTTTGTAGAAGAGAATGTTTAGAAAATGTGGCATGAAAAGGCTTTTGACATCAACCTTAAAATTAGGGTGCTTGCCAATTTGTATATTGACCTTCATTTCCATCTATCCAATCATTCAGCTTTAAATGTATGTCATGGTGGCTCTAACTCATCAATGATGTCTAATAGAAATACATGTTTTTCCTCAATCTAAGTATTGTCCTCATTCTCCAAATAAGTCTTTTGATTATGATTGTTGGCTACCATGTTGGCCTTGCCTAGGTGGTACTGTAACTAGAAATTGTGTCCATGAGGAACTTTATCCACCACCTCTTACATAGGTTCAGGTCTCATTGTGTGAAGATAACTTGTGGTTTTTTTTTAGTTTGAATATAGTTCAAACTTCTCCTTGTACAAATAGTGCCACCATATCTTAAATACAAAGATTATAGCTCTTAACTCGAGGCCGTGAGCGAGGAAGTTCTTCTCGTGGGGCTTTAGCTATATAGATGCATAAATGACTACTTTTCTTTCCTACTTGAGTATGATGCCCAACCCATTGCACTATGCATCAATGTACAAGATGTATCCTAGTCCATAGGTGGGAGTAGTGAGAATGAGTGTCGAAGTAAGCCTTTCCTTCAATTCTTCGAAAGACTGTTCACACTTCTCATTCTTGTCAAACTTCACACCTTTCCACATTAGTTTGATCATGGTTTTGGCCAATTTTGAGAAATCCTTGATGAAACATTGTAGTATCCCACAAGTCCTACGAAGCTCTTGATTGCAGTCATTGTCTTGGGTTGCTTTTAGCTAGCGATTTCTTTAATCTTGAATGGATCCACTATGATGCACACCTCGATGATAACGTGTCCTAAGAATTTTACTAATTTCTTTTAGAACTCGCATTTGCTATATTTGATATACAATTCATGAATCATTAATGTCTCTAATGCTATAGTTAGATGTGCCTCACGTTTTTTTATAGGAATTGGAGTAAAACAAGATGTCATCATTGAATACCGCTATGAATTTGTCCAAATAGGGTATGAACACTCTATTCATGAGATCCATAAATGCCAGTGAAGTGTTCGTAAGTCTAAAGGGAGTTACAGTGATCTCAAAGTGCCAGTACCTAGTTTGAAGAAATATCAACTTCCCTGATCTGTAGCTTATGATGTTCAAATCTCAAGTCAATTTTCAAGAACTAGTTGTATCCTTTTAATTGGTCAAATAGATAATTTATTATGGATAATGAATAGTTGTTCTTCACTGTGACTTGATTTAGCTTCCAATAATCCACATAGAGTTGCATGGGTTTGTATTTTTTCTTAATAAATAGTACTAGTTGTCCCCATGGTGATTCACTTGGCCTTATAAACTTTTTTTCCCCTCAACTCATCTAGTTACGTCTTTAGCTCAATTAATTTAGTCGATGCCATCCGATAAGGTGGAATGGCTACTGAGCTTTTTCCTAGTAGAAGTTAAAATTCGTACTTGATACCCCTTAGATGTGGAAGTCCTAATAGTTCATCTGAAAAGACATCTATGAATTCCTTCACCACAGGGGTGCTCTCAATGGAATTCGGTGTATATGAGTTTTCTTCTTCCATTAGTTTGATGAAATCACTCTATGCTTGTATACTTCCTAATAGGGCTGTCACCATGTTTTTTAGTGTCTTATACCAATACCTTTGGATTGTTACTTGACCTCCCATTGGTGGTTTTAGTGTCACTCTATGTTTTGGGCCGTCTAATTGGATGTTATGCTGAGTGGCCAATCCATTCCTAAGATTACATCATACGCATGGAATGGCATGACACTTAATTGTGAAATTATTGTGTTTTCATCCATCTCAAGGTCCTTTTGACGTTTAATTTTGACACTTTGTGGCTCCGATAGGTATAGCTATGTGTAGTGCCTTTCCTAACAACGTCTTCACTAGTTATAGCTTGTTTCTTAAGTCCTCAAATATAAATAATCTACTTGCACTAGAATTAAACAACATGTTCAGCGTGACATTAAAAAGTAGGAGGGTACTATAATCGGAGCTTGCTTGATGACTTCAGCGTCAATCACATAGACCCTCACCTATTATTATTGTTATAGGGTCTAATTGTGTTGTTGGGGCTACAATTGTCATTGTTGTCATAACCCTGGAAGCAATGCTAGTTAAGGCTGTTATTGACTAATCAACTGAGCAATATATTGATGATTAGAGTATTCTTACACCTCTTGCCCTTATTCATAGTAGTCTAAGCCCTATCCCCTTTGGTCTGCTTCTTCTTTCCTATTATCTAGCTTTCCTATTACCAAGGCCAATTACCTATCCCTTTTGGGTCAATGTTGCATGTCCCCTCAACTGTTGCACCTAACTCAATGCTTGTTTTGTTAGATGGTCGTGCTTCCTAGGTAATCTCTTGTTCTTGTTCTCATTAGTGGTCTGTTATTGTAGCTTCTTCCCTTATCCTATGAGTTGGACATTTATCTCCAATTCCTTTTCCACCAATGTTGCCTTCTCAAAGTCGTGTTGGAGTCTTTTTTGCATAAAAAGAATTACTGTCTCTTTGATCTCTAGCTTGAAGCCCTCCATGAAGTGGCGAACTTTCTTTCCTTTAGCTGACATACAATTAGGGTGGAAGCATGATAGCTCAACAACCTTGGCCTTGTATTCTGCCACTATCATGTCCTACTAAACCAACCTCAAGAAGTCATTTTCCATTTGTTGTTAGATTGGTGCAAAGAAGTAATTGTCATAAAACTTCTCTTCAACTCAACCCACTCCATGTTCACCATGTCCAAAATGGGGTCCTACTGGAACAGTTCCTACCATGATTCAACTGCTCTAATAAGTAGGTGAGTGGCCAACACCACTTGTTTAGGTACCCTACTTTGTGCCACATACATGTCTTTATCGACTTTCCTAAACTACTTATCATCATCGAGATGCTTAGCATTTCCATTAATTTTTCCTTTAAACTTTGACATTCGATCTTTTGAAACTTATCGAAGTCATAGTTTGCATGACTAGGCAAAACCACTAGTGCCATCGTGACCTATGTATCGATGTTGTCTAACATCTACCAAGTAAATTCAGCCATGTGTTTTGCAAAGATCACACCCCTTTTGTTGTTGTGTAAGGTGGTGGAGAAGCCTCAATGGTCTACACAACAAATATTCCAAGTTCTTATTTTTCTAATTTTTGAACAATGGAAGTTTTAGAAAGAAACGCATAAAATTTTATTCCAAAAGTAACTTTTTTATTCATAATAGTTAAACTTTACAAAACATAATGCTACATATCTAGTCACAAAAACATCATCAACCGCTCATACAATGATATAAAAGTAGCATCTCAAAATGTGACTCTCTTAGGAGACCCAACTACTCCAACTCAAAGGAGCACTACTCCTTAGAGGAGTCTTCTACGTTTGCAAATGCTTCTAAGCTGTCCATCTCAACGTATGGCTTTTAATGGTTTCCCTTTGAGGCTAATTTGGGAACCTCTAAAGCTGGATAGGTCTTCAAAATTTCTTCATCATATGGGGCCAGTTTGTCCCTCTTCCTCTCGATTCCTCTTCTTACTTATTGTGTTTATCCTACTAAGGGTGTGAGGGTCAAACATTTGCCATCCTCATAGGAGGTCTTATCTTGGATGTAGGTGGCTAAGGTCTTCCAAAAGAAATGTTTTCTCTACGCTAAGGTTAGATCCTCATAATATCCTTCAATAGTCATCACACCCTAAAGTGATTCTTATATTGGTGGTGCCAAACTAATCTTGTATGATGGGCTCATCTCCCAGAAATCTGTCTAGCCATTACTCCTAATGCTTTCCATGTACATGATCACATATCCATTAGTTGAATTTCATAGCATTCTTGTGCAATGTTATGCATAGGTATTGTAACACCTAACCTTTAAACCCAACCACACTAGGGTCAAATTACCATAATGCCTTTAGGTACAGATATTAGAAATAGGCTAACATAAATCACATATAAGGTTAACCAAAGGGTCTGATGCTACATAATTACAATATCACCATAGGAGATCATCAAGCCGATAAAATAGTAATGATTAATACTTATTAAATGAGAATTGGAAATTTATTAAAACACCACAGAAGGTTTGAGTTGCCGTAAAAAAAAATCTATCCCATTTGTTGATACATTAGTGCTGAATTAAAAAGAAATGACAGAATAAATTGAAAACATCGATATATGGGCTGACTTAACAAGATCCAAGGACTGAATTAGGGTATAGTAGGTCACCTAATTCAATACATATCTAAAAGGAATATAAGGAACTGGGGTGAGCTCAAAGTAGCCTAGTGAATCATCCTAAACACTTCTCATACATTATAAAAATTAATACATCAATATGCAAACACGTTAAAACATTAGAAATCTTAATCAGCTGTTAGTTTATGGTTGTCATTAAGACCTAAGGGACTATTCTCAATATTTTCCTTCTCTTAGATGATACATCCATTAGTTTAGGGCATTGTCCAAAGACACCTCCTAAAATGAACATCAACTCTCAAGGATACTTGTTCAAAAGACATTGATTATTACAGACACTTCTAAAGCAAGGCCATCCTGTAGATATACCCCAAAAAATAACTATGTAGTGGTCATACATAGGAATGGTAGTATAATAGTCCATGATCCTAACTCAACAAATTATTATTTGTAGAATGTTTAGTGGCAATCAATTATGAATATGCCACGCTGAGCTTACTTAGTAGGGATAATACTCACGACAATCAAATACGGATATGCTACACTTATATGTGTTTAGTTTCTTAATAATCTTTGTTTAATTGAAAACATACCACTATATATATACACACACACATGCATGGATTATATCAGTATGTAAACGATCCTTAGGATTCCATCATTCATAGCATGACATAATATATAATTTAAAACCCTAAAATGCTTCTAACCATGCAATTATTCATGCATGTAAACTAACATTGAATCAAAGGCATACTAACATGAATCTAAGCACAAGATTTTACAAAAATTGACTCATTCATATTAGAGTTTCGATAATTATAATACAAGAGAGAGTCAAGAGTAATTTCCACCTGTACTTGTGTTCCAAGTTCCTCAAGATTTGTAATTTGATACTGGTCCTCTAAAGTTGTCCTATTAATTTCTAGTGTCAGGTTTAGTGTCTCAATAGTCTTTAGTCTTATTTGCTCTTTACCATTTAAGGGTATGATAGAATGCTCCAATCACTACTCTTACCAAATTGGTTATACCCCAATAACTTAGAGTTCTTTATAATTTCTATTCTAGTCTCAAAGAGTTATTTTCTATGACTTCTTAAGATTTGTTTTATGTGAGTTTTAGGTTCCAAATAAATAACAGTGATCATCATGCACTCGTTATGTGAAAATCATGGCTATGCCCTATTTTAGAGGGTCCGATGTTGTCATTTCATTGACTAACCATTTGGGACTCACTCGAACACTTGAGTTATATTTCTAAAATGTTTCTAAGTTTATTTTAGGCATTCCTTAATACCCATAAAAATATATTAAGTAGTTCATAAATGATAAATTGAAAATGTTTTCCCCACCCATTTTTTTAGCATATGTCAAGCTTAATCTAAACAAATATTTTATGCATAATTAATCATTTAGTGTCATAATATTCCACAAATATAATATGATGTCCACAATGTAATGTGTAGCAATGAGATTATAGTGTTTAACCAGCGTCTAATATATCTATGAATATCACATTATACATATATAATTGGATAGTAGCACGAAGTACACACACACACATATACATGTCACATGCTATACAACAATGAGGTTGTAATAAGGTTGTTCATTGCAATAAAATTGTATGGTATATCTTATTAGTATTTTGAACGAGATGGGTGAAAAAGGAAATTGCTATATAGTAAAAGCAAAAGGTACTTGTAGCATCACACTTATCTTGAAAAGGTGACTAAGCAACCTTCTTAGTCAAATAGGTAAAAAAGGAGGTACATAAAAGTAAATAATATATTGAAATGTGCTTAGGCATCGTGCTTAATAATTAAGGAATGAAAGAGTTAATGGTTGTTTATAGAGGAAATAATGGTGGTAAAGAGTTGGTACATAATTTCTTTTATTGGGTATCTTTATGGTAGATTGCCAAGAAAAAAATTTTAAAGCATCTGATTAAAAATGAAAACAGAAGTTGAAAAAGAAAGAATGGGGATGGCTGGTCTCGCCATACAAGGTGGAGCTTCCTCATGTATTCCACTATCTCGAGCTTTGTAGCTACTAAAAAGGTGTGACGACCCGCATTTTTACCATCGGAACGACGGGTCCGACGTTCATGTACTCAGTATATCTTTCTGAAATTTTAATGAGAAAGTAAAAATTTTTTCTTAATTTTTCCTAATTTTAGAGTAATTATTGCAGAAAATGAAAATAATTCGAGAAAATAAAATTTTAAGGAGAAAACACATGAAAATATGGGAAAAATGTGTTTTTTGAGGAAAATAATTTATAGGATTGATTTATGAATTTTTGGAACAATTATCGAATTTTTAAAATGATAAATGGAATTTTTGGGAGAGAAATATGACTTTTGGAAAAATTATTCAATTTTTAGAGAAAATAATTGAATAATTGTTGAAATTGTGTATAATGTTGGTATTTTGATGGAAGATGATGAATTAGATAATTTATAATTATAGAGGACAAAAAATTCAAAATTTCGATATATAACACTTATATATAAGTATGTATATGGAAACGATAGAAAGGGAAAAACAGGAAATAAAAAGAAAAAAACCGGGCCAGCGCACGGGCCGAACGACTCAAGCCCGCGCACCTGGATGGGCCCAACATGGGCCAACCCATGTGCCCAAGCCACCCCCCACCCCCCCCCCCCCCCGCACCCCCCGCCCCCCCCCCCCCACCCCGCGCCCCGGGCCTGAGCCCGGCACAGCCCAC
>JAJIYU010020239.1:0-10497 GCA_030144865.1 Tinospora cordifolia | reverse complement strand
TTTGTTATTAAAGAAAATTCAATTACCATTTGTATTCCCTGAGGACGATACCCGGACTTTCCGGATATTACTACAAGCGATCTCGTATACTTGCGAGTTCACTAACAGTTTGACCGCTGCACCGACTACATTCATGGACTTGATGAATAGAGTGTTCAGATAGTATTTGGATCAGTTCATAGTGGCATTTGTGGATGACATCCTAATTTACTCCAAATTAGTAGCTAAACATGTAAAACACTTGAAGATTGTATTGGGGAATACTAAAAAGAAATGAGTTATATGCTAATTTTAGCAAGTGTGAGTTCTGGATGAAAAAAGTCAAGTTTCTAGGCTATGTTGTCTCAGCTGAAGGAATATTAGTGGACCCTAAGAAAGTAGAGGTGGTGTCAACCAGAAAGCACCCAAGAAAGTGACAAAGATCAGAAGTTTCTTAAGTTTGGCAGGATATTATCACAGGTTTATATAAGACTTCTCAAAGTTAGCTGGACCTATGACTAAATTAACCAGGAAAGGAGAAAAGTTCATTTGGGATGAGAAGTGTGAGAAATCATTCCAAGAACTAAAGAATAGGTTGGCTTCAGCCCCTGTATTGGTCGCTTCTACACACAGGGTGAGATATGCCCTATATATAGATGCCTCACTGAAGGACTGGGTGTCATACTAATGCAAGAAGGCAAGGTCATTACATATGCCTCACAAAAGTATAAAAAACATGAACAAAATTACCTTATTTACAATTTAGAGTTAGCTACAATCGTGTTTCCACTAAAGATCTGAAGGCATTACCTCTAGGAAGAGGGATCTAACCTATTCTCTGATCAAAAAAGCCTGAAATACATCTATACCCAAAAAGAGTTGAACTCAGACAACAAAGATGGATGGAGTTCCTAAAAGACTATGACTTTCAACTACACTATCATCCAGGAAAGGCTAATGTTGTAGCCAATGCTCTTAGTAGGAAGTTCAGCAAGAAGGATGTGAAAAAAGGACAAATATATCAGCTGATTGGTGATTATTACTTTGATGTAACTTCACACGAAGAACAGACATACCTATGTGCTATGATCAACCAACCAAATCTCTTATGTCAGATAAGGAGTGAGCAAAAGCAGGATAAGTGGATAATTGATCTAACAAAAGGTGTTAAATAGGGCAAACATTACAATTTCCAGATCAATGTCGAGGACGCACTAAGACTAGGAGACAAAATCCATGTTGGAGAGAGTGGGCAGAATAGAAAGACCATACTAGATGAAGCTCATCAGACAAAATATACAATGCATCCAGGTGGATTTAAGATGTACCTAAACCTCAAGAAAACCTACTGGTAGAGAGGTATAAAAGGAAACATATCTAAGTATGTGTCTAAATGCCTAACTTGTTAGCAAGTAAAGGCAAAGCATAGAAAGCCTACTGGGATGTTACAACCACTCCCAATCCTAGAATGGAAGTGGGACAACATCGCCATAGACTTCGTTAGTGGTCTCCCCAAAAATTAGAAAGAAGAAAACACGGTGTGGGTTATGGATCAACTCACAAAAGTAGCTCATTTTCTATCCATATGATCCACAGACCTAGTTGGAAAACTTGGAGAATTCCATGTAAAGGAGATAATGAGGCTACATGGAGTGCCAAAGACAATAGTGTCAGACAGGGATTTTAGACTCGCATCTCAGTTCTCGCAAAGCCTACAAAAGGAACTAGGTAGTAAAGTCACCATGAGCACTGCATTTCATCCTCAAACCAATGAGCAGCCAGAGAGGATTATACAAATATTGGAACATATGTTGAGAGCATGTATCCTTGATTTCAAGGGAAATATGAGCAACTACTTCCAATTGGTGGAATTCGCTTACAGTAACAGTTATCAAACGAATACAAAAATGGCTTCATATAAAGTTCTTTATGGCAGACCCTGGAGATCACCATCGTGCTGGGTTGACTTTGAAACACAATGTTTTTTGCAGGGCTAGACTATAACACCCCAATCCCAACCCTTGAGACTTTCAATTTGGACTTTACCACAAGGCAGGTCGGGACAGTGTTACTTTACAAATACATAACTTAACTTTTTAATTCAATTATTTTATGCCTTAATAGTATTTAAGAGTATATAATTCAAATTTATGAATTTAATAAGGCAATAATACAAGAGATAAAAGAAATTCATAAACTTTATTAATTGAATAAAGTTGAGTACATAACTCAATCTAGAAGAAAAACTATTACAGCGAAAAATTCAAAACTTGGGCAACCTGCCCATACATAGAAATTAGAAACTTTTTAAATAAAAAAAAACTTAACTAATATTCATGGTCTTCATGCAAGTCAATTTCCTAAAAAAAATATGAGGGAAAAGGTAAGTACATAGCCCAGTAGATCTTTTTCAAACCACTAAATTACTAATTTAGAATTAATAACATGTTCAAATTCAAACACTTTTAATCATTAAGCGTTTCAAACAATATTTTGTTTATAGTTGTAAATTTGACTGAAAGGGTTTCAAAACCCTTGATGTTCTTCATCAAAATACCTCCATTGAGTAAAAAGATTTCCTATGCCATGTTTCATTGGACGTAGGGCCTAACCCATATTCCAAGTATTTTGGGACATCACCCATGTGAACTAATCACATGTAAAAAATACCCATAGTAACCCTCATGTTCACCGTGACAGTACATGGTTTTTAATCTCAACATCTTTTATTACATATCATAATCATAAATCATAAATAAATTATACTCATGAAAGATAAATAAAAATAATTTCAACATGTTTAACATATAAACATTCAAAACATGAAAGAAAACACTTAGTATGCATCATGCTTTAAAACAAACCTAAACATGTATAACCTAAGCGTGACATGGTTTCATGATCAACTAACATGACATACAAGCAAATCAAAGTTTTGAAACCATGTTATTCAAACATAAATATGCATACTAAATTGAAATTAAATATGCATGAACATGGTATTAAACTAAACAAGTAGAATAGGGGTTTGAGAAGTCACTTCCACCTTAGTTTGCAAAACAATTATAGTCCTGTAAAATTCGGCAAAACTCCGTTACTCAATACTTTTAAATATTCAAGAACACTCAAGAAAAGTTCAAGATTACTCAAGAACTGAGGGGATCGCCAAGAAGAGGCTAGAGAAAATCAAGAGGGACTAATATGCTCATGTTTTTTAGACCAAAAAGAATGAGAGCACTAAGGGGTTTATATAGAGTTTGCTGGGGGCAAGGCTTGTAATTTTTGGGCATTTTTCATGTAGAAATTTTCTATTTTTATTGGGTCTTGGCGGCTCCAAATCAAACATCGGGTTTTACGATTTTTTTATAAGGTCTTTTGGTGTATTTTTTGCATTTTTCCCTTCTATTTTTGGTTTTTTCCCAGTTTCTTTCAATTTTTCTTTCAATTTTTTTCTTTTTTTGTTTTTGAATTTAATCTGAGCCTCATGATTTTGGCGAATTAGGTGCACGTTCATGCGCGCACTCTCACGCGAATTAGGCGAATTCACCGAATTCGTGCGCGAGTTGTTTTTTTTCATATATATATATAATATGTGTAATATATTATATGATATTATATTATCACCCATTATACTAACACACATATTATTTACACACATATTATATAATATTATTTTTACAACCATAACAAATACTTTTATATACTTATATTTATCTAATATTCGCATCTCATATTTACACATACTGGTGTTTTATATGTATATGTGTGTGTGTGTGTGTGTGTTTCTGTTATTTATTCTTGGATACCAAGATTTTTTAATTAATTTAATTTATTTCATACTTAAGAGTATATATAGTTTATATCTAAAAATGTGATAAATTTCTTAAACGAAATATTTTACTTGAAATTCGTACAAAATTCGTGGGTGTTACATTCTACCCCCCTCAAAAGGGATTTCGTCCTCAAAATTTGTACTTATTCAGGGGTTTCTAGCAAACAGATATGGGTACTTGGTCTTTGTTTCACTCTCTAGCTCCCAGGTAGCTTCTTCCATTTTGTGATGTTTCCACAGCACCTTAACTAAGGGAATATTCTTAGTTCTCAGGTTTTGTACCTTGTGATCAAGGATTCTAATTGCCACTTCTTCATAAGTGGTGTCCTCTTGAATATTCACTTCTTTTCTGTGGATGATGTTACAAGGGTTTGGTTCATACTTTCTCAACATCGACATGTGGAACACATTATGGGCCGAGGTCATCCAATTTGGTAGCTCCAACTCATAAGCACATTCCCTGATTTTCCTAAGTATTTCAAAAGGTCCAACAAATCTCGATGATAACTTCTTCTTGAATTTGAACCTCTTAATACCCTTTTGAGGACTGATTCTTAGAAATACTTTGTCACCTATTTGAAACTCTAGGGGTCTCCTTCTCTTGTCAACATAGCTCTTCTGACGACTCTGAGTTGTAGCCAACCTCTTTCATATTAGTTTAACTTGGTTGTTCATTTCTTCCACCAAGTCTGGCCTAGTAAGAACATGATCTTCAAGTTTGGCCCAACAGGTTGGTGATCTGCAAGGCCTTCCATAAAGAGCCTCATATAGAGCCATCTTGATACTTGCCTAATAACTATTGTTATAGGCAAACTCTGCTAAGTGTAGGTATTTGTTCCAATTTCCTTTAAAATCTAGAACACAAGATATCAACCCATCTTCTAAGGTTTAGATAACTCTATCAGACTACCCATCTGTCTAAGGATGAAAAGTAGTGCTCATGGTGAGTTTAGTACCCAATTCTTTTTGTAGGCTCTGCCAGAACCGAGAAGTGAAGTGAGAGTCTCAGTTAGATACTATCGTCTTGGACACACCATGAAGCCTTACTATTTCTTTCACATATAGTTTTCCCAACTTACTAACTTGATCTGTGGATCTGATTAGCAGGAAATGAGTCACTTTGGTGAGATGATCCACAATCACCCAAATACTATCTTTTCCTTTCTAACTCCTGGGCAAACCATTAAAAAAATTCAAGGCAATCCCACTTTTATTCAAGGATACGGAGTGGTTGTAATAATCCAGAGGGTTTCTGGTGTTCTACTTTTATTTGTTGATAGGTTAAGCATTTAGAGACATGCTTAGCCACTTCTCTCTTTATCCCTCTCCACCAATAAGCCTTTCTAAGGTTCTGGTATATCTCATCTCCACCTAGATGCATCGTATACTTGGTCTGATGAGCCTCATCCAGTGTGGTCTACTTACTCTATCCATTCTGAGGTACACATATCTTTTCCCCGAGCCTTAGTATATTCTCAGCATCTAACCTGAAGTCAGCATGCTTACCCTATGTAACTCCTTTGATTAGACTAGTAAGCCATTTGTCTTGCCTCTGGTCATCCCTAATCTGGTGCAGAAGATCCGATTGGCAAAACATAGTGTAGAGGTAAGCTTGTTTTTCATTTAGAGTCACACCCAACCTAAAGTCATCAATCAACTGGTACATCTGACATTTCTCTTCCTCCTGTTTGTTGAAATTCCTACTCAAGGCATCAGCTACTACATTAGCCTTCACTAGATGGTAGTGTAGTTGAAAATCATAGTCTTTCAAGAACTTCATCCATCTCCATTGCCTAAAGTTCAACTCCTTCTAGGTGTAGATTTACTTCAAGCTCTTGTGATCTGAAAATATATCAAATTTCTCACCATAAAGGTAGTGTCTCCAAATCTTCAGGGCAAATAAAATGGTTGCTAACTCTAGGTCATGAGTAGAGTAGTTCTTATCATGGATCTTCAATTGTCGCGAAGCATAAGCGACTACTTTTCTTCCTTGCATCAATACTGCTCCCAGTCCAGTTAGTAATGCATCAGTATAAAGGGTAAAGGTAACACCATGGGTTAGAGTGACTAGGATAGGGGTTATAGTCAATCTCTTCTTCATTTCTTGGAATGATTGTTTGCACTTCTCATCCCAATTGAACTTAACTTCCTTCTTGGTTAGCTTGGTCATAGGCTCTACTAGTTTAGAGAAATCTTGGATGAACCTTCTATAATATCCAGCCAAGCCTAAGAAACTCCTGATCTCTATAATTGTCTTTGGCTACTTCCAATTCATGACAACGTCCACCTTCTCTGAATCTACAGAGATGCCTTATGCTAGTACTACATGGCCAAGGAACTTGACCATCTTCATCCAAAATTCACACTCGCTAAACTTGGCATATAATTGGTGCCTTTCGAGGGTTTCCAACACTAATCACAAGCATTCAGCTTCTGTCTTTGAGTAAATTAGGATGTTGTCCATAAATACCACCACAAACTGGTCAAGATATTGTCTAAACACTCGGTTCATTAAATCCATGAAAGCTACTGGGGCATTGGTCATACCAAAAGGCATCACGGTAAACTCAAAATGTCCATATCTCGTTCTGAAGGTTGTCTTATATATGTCAGACTTCCTGATTCTCAACTGATGATAACCCAACCTAAGATCAATCTTTAAGAAATGAGTGGTTCCTCTCAATTGATCGAATAGGTCATCAATCCTAGGTAGATGGTACGTATTTTTTACTGTAGCTTGGTTTAGCTTCCGGTACTCAACACATAGTCTCATGGAACCAACTTTCTTCTTCACGAACAATACAAGATCTCCCCAAGGTGACTCACTTGGCCTGATAAAGCCTTTCTCCCAGAGCTCGTCTAGTTGAGACTTCAACTCGATTAGTTCTACTAGTGCCATTCTGTAAAGAAGTATGGCTATAAGGTTGGTTCTAGGGTGGAGTTTAATCTTGAATTGTAATTCTCTAGCAAGTGGTAGTCTGGGTAAGTCGTCTAGAAACACATCCTCGTACTCACTAACCACTGCTAGGCCTTGGATTTTCTTTAATTCAACATGTTCTTGTTCAGAGAGTTCCACAAACTCATTCTTCTACCTTACGTAGTTCATCATGGCTAAGGTTGGACTCCTCGGTAGTTGCTGCATATCCCCATTGATTCTATAGGTTTCCCCATAAGGAAGGGTTATGGTCACTTGTCTCTTAGGACAATTTATTTGGGTTTGGTACTAGTCTAACTGATCCATCCCCAAGATTACATCATAGCCATAGAAAGGTAAATTACATAGATCAACCATTAAAAGTTCATCCCCAAACCTTAGATCACAAATACACATTCTTTTTGAAGTCATAGTGGTCCCTATTGGTGTAGACACATTCAAATTCATGGGTAGTGTTTTTGTCACAAGTTGTAACCTATCAGCTAATTTCTTAGAAATACACGATTTTGAGGCACTTGAGTCAGACAATAGTTTCACAGCAACATTGAATAACAAAAATGTACCTTCTAGTGCATGGACTGGGTTTTCTTGAGTCTCAACAACAAACATTCTGGCCTAAATCTGACCATGGCCTTGGTTCTGCCCATGATTGGCGTCCTATTGTTGTTGCTTGACTTGAGGACAATTGTTCTGACTTCCTCCCTGAGTGTTTTGATGTTGCTGGGGAGCCTGAGCAAGTACAGTCGGGCAATTTCTTGCTATATGGCCTCTTTGCCTTCACACATAGCATAACCCTTGTCTCTTTACTTGCTCCCTTGACTCGTGTTTATTCTGCCCTTGTCTCTATGGTGCATTCCCACCATTCTTACTTTTCTTTTGAGCCCCTTGATTATTTTTATTCTTAGGCCTCTTATTCTTCCCCCTCATCCTTCATTCCAAGTTGAGCTCATGCTCTAGAGTTAGGGCCTTTTCCACGACATCTTTGTAAGTCTTTAGGCCCAGAGTCTTCACTATCTTTCAAAATTCTATCTTGAAGCCCTGTGCGAATCGATTGGCCTTTCTTTTCTCCTCCCTAATCAGTCGAATAAAATCCTTCTATAGCTTGCTCAAGGTTGCTTCTAGAAAAAACTTTTCATAGAAAATTTTTGTAAAGTTCTCCCAGCTCATAGCATCATCATCTGTATTAGTGTCCACCCTCATTATACATTACAAACTTTTGGGTGGTCCTTTGAAGTGGTGTGTGGCCAGTGCCACCCTTTGACCTAGTTACCTTTAATACATTGAGAATTTTCTCCATCTCTTGGTACCAGTGATCAGCCAAGATGCAATCTGTAGTACCATCAAATGAAGGAAGGTGGAGCTTCTATAGTTCTATCAGCATCTTCCTTTGTTTCTCATCATCTAAACCCTCTTGAGCCCTTTGACATTCGGGATCTTGGGCCACTGGTGCTGGCTATTGAACCTGGATGGGTTTAGGTACTTGAGGTTGAGGAGCCACCTGAAGGATTATCTATGAAAGTGCCCTCAATAGTTGATCCAACACCCTCTGCACATCTCATTTATCATGGCCTCCATCCGTGCTTCCATTCATGTAGGCAGTTCCTGTTCCCATTGCTCGGTCTACTCAGAGGTGATGGATCGAGTAGCGTACCTTCTTGTTCCAACCATCGTCTATAAATTTAACACTTTGTCAGTATTTGCCTCATTAAATATTCGTACTATCATGATTCTAGATATCTCTAGGTCTTCGATTTGTTCAGTGGCTTAAAATTTTTTCTTCTAGGTTCTTTTCATGCATAGGTACAGGTTTGGTCTCAAAACAAATAAATAGTAAAGCATGTATATCACACAATCATACAATCAAGCTAGCACAACAAGGTTCCAAGCTTCCACCTAAGTTTTCAGGTTCAAGTGTCTCATACCACTCTACCCCTTCCACTTAGGCTTTCACCTTGAACAAAACTGCACCCAAATAATTTCGTAAATTGCTTGATAACTAAGGTTCCTGAGTCCACTAGACTCTACCATCCCATACCAACGAGCATAGAGAAACCCATTCTGCCAGAGTTACCAATCATTCACCACACATGGTCCATCATTTTTCGACAAATAATAATAATAATAATAATAATAATAATAATAATAATAATAATATAAAGTGGTTATTATTTATGAGCTAATGACCAAGCTTCCTCCATAACCCCAAATTCTTATGCATCCGATACTACATAAAAACCGAAAGATATAGAAGCTTCCCGATCCCATGTCCTGATCAAACAATTTTCTGTTTTCACACAAGTTTTTAGTTTCTAACCTATGTCCTAAAGTTTTATGCTTTTGATCCACTAGTCCACCCATGTTTCTACCTCAAGTCATTTCCCTAAATCCGTGGTTTTAATTTGGTTGACTCACAACCTTCTATCTAGTCAAGACACCATTTTTGGCATCCTTTTCGACTTCTAATCAGTTTCTTGCTCTAATTTTTCACCTTCTAATTTTCTTTTTAGAAAGAAAAGGTGTTCTTCAACTTAGACTACTCATACAAGCTGTTGGGACAACCTCCAGATCGGGCAGTGAGACTAAAGTTTGCTTAGCAACTACGCTTTCTAGGGTGGGATAACCCACCTCCCTTTCAATGTTTAGCTTTACTCGAGATAAGACTTATCCACCATCAGCTCAACTTGTAGTCTTTATATCTAAACAAAACATTCCAAAAATATAAAATTCCTTTTTGAAAATATTTTCTAAAACATTTTTCAATTTCAAAAACAGAAGGTAGGGCATTAAAATTTCAATTCAATTCAATTTCAAACCCTAATTTGAGTTTGTAATTCTTGTCAAGCAACTAATGTTTGACTTTCTAATTCTAGCCTAATCAACACATGTTTAGGCTTGACTTTCTATTTTTACCCCAAGGCACCTAAAACCTAGGCTCTGATACCATACTTATAACACCCCAACCCCTGAGACTTTCAATTTGGACTTTACCAAAAGGCAAGTCGAGACAGTTTTACTTTACAAGTACACATTTTGACCTTCTATTTCAATGATTTCGTGCCTTAATAGTATTTAAGAGTGCATAACTCAAATTTAGGAATTTAATAAAGCAATAATACAAGGAATGAAAAAAATTCATAAACTTTATTAATTGAATAAAGTTGAGCGCATAACTCAATCTTCAAGAAAAACTATTACAGTGTAAAATTCAAAACTTGGGCAATATGCCCTTACATAGAAATTAGAAACTTTCTAAATAATAAAAAAACTTAACTAATATTCATGGTCTTCATGCAAGTCAATTTCCTGAAAAATATGAGGAAAAGAGTGAACACATAGTCCAGTGGATCTTTTTGAAACAACTAAATTACTGATTTAGAATTAATAACACATTCAAATTCAAACACTTATAAATCATTAGGCATTTCAAACAATATTTTGTTTATAATTGTAAATTTGACTGAAAAGGTTTCAAAGCCCTTGATGTTCTTTATCAAAATATTTCCCTTGAGTGAAAAGACATTTCTTATGTTAAGTTTCATTGGACTTAGGGCCTAACTCATATTCTAAGTATTTTGAGACATCACCCATGTGAACTAATCACATGTAAAGAACACCCACAGTGACCCTCATGTTCGCTATGTGTTAGTTGCATAGCAGATTAATTATATTATACGTATTTTATGTATAATGTGCACTAATATAATAGAAAATGTAGTGTATTTACTTATATTTAGTATAATATGCATTTAGA
>JAJIYU010020238.1:0-10484 GCA_030144865.1 Tinospora cordifolia | reverse complement strand
GGAAATTCAAAAGCAACTGTTACTATTTAATATCATTAGATATTAATAGATTTCAAACATCCTAATAGTGGTTTAGATTCGGTGGTGGAGTAGGCAATTAGGGCCAAACCTGTATGAATTATTGTGTTTTGTCATACACGTTGATGTTTCCACACTGCGTAGTTATTTATCTAGCCATGGAGACCGTGTTAAGTTATTGTTTATGAAAAACAAAATTAAATCAAGTTCACCCTCCTCTTGTACCAGTGTTTGGGTCAATGATCGATTTCAAAAAAGAGAGTTTTTATCTCAAAGTTATCCAGATATATGAATACCACAAGCACGGTTAAGATCAGCAATAGTCACAGAGAAGATCAACAATGGTCACGGTGAAGCACAGAGAGCCTGTGGCGGTGTAACAGGGGTAGCAGCAAGGTTTTTTGCAGCCATTTGACTGAGAAGGGGCTGCAATGGTGAATAACAAAAAGAAACCGAATCCAGATTTCTGAGAGATGCTTGCTGTTACTGTAGCCCCAACTGCTGATCGCCATTATTGAACCTCATTTTGTTTTGTCTCCGGTGGCTCCACCTCTGTGCTGTGTTGCTGCTTCTTCTTCTTTCATCTTTCATTGTATCTCCGGTGGCTCCACCCCTGTGCCGTGTTGCTGCTTCTTCTTCTTTTATCTTTCGATGGTTTTGATGTTGTTACTATAGTACGTCTTGATATACTTGTAAATAAAACCAAACTAATGGTAATATTGAAAAGGAAAAACTTTACAAAAATATTTTTGATAATATTTTTAAAATAACAACATTTTGTGTAATTTCCTCTTAAATATTTAATGATCCAGAGACTTGGGCTTTGGCATAGGCTTGGGCTTGGGGCTTTCTTAAGATGTTATGGACTACCCTCATTTTGGGCGATAGGACAATTGGGTTTGATGTAAACCTTTCCTCCACCAATTCTTCGAAAAATATGAAGACGAAAATATAAAAAAATATCAAAAAAAAAAATATTCACAATAATATACACTTACTTTTTAAAAAGTCAGTTATAACAAATAATATAAAACATTATCAGTCACACCAAAAACAAAATTATATCGGAATACTTTGGTTTCTTCTTTGACCTGAGAACGAGTTTAATTTTGGACTTTGTGTTATTAATATTTGCTGCTACTATCTCTTCTTCTTTTTCATTTCGATCTCTCTCTCTCTCCATGAGATTTCTCAAACAGTAGCAGCAAGGGAAAGCGAGCAGTCAGCACAGAAGGTAGAGCAACAACAGCTGCAATCAGAACCCTAAATCAGAGCAAGAGACTCTGGCCTCCTTTGTCACTATCTTGGCGTAGTGGGGCTCATGTAATCGACGAGTTCTTGAAGTACTCGCACCAGTTCAGAAAGACCAAGGTGCACGTCTCCAACTGCGCCTACTTCGGCCACCCGACTCTGTTGGCATTGTGTGCTTGTCCTCTAAAGCAAGCTTGGGAAGCTTAGACACACTAATCGGACGGCTGAGAGTGGCGTATGAGGTGAATGGTGGACGATCGGAGCCTAATTCGTTCGGAGCGAGGGCGGTGAGGATTTATCTGAGAGAGGTGAGAGAAGGGTAGTCGGAGCTGCTTAAGCTAGAGTACACATCTACAAGGGCGAAGAAGCGAAAGGTAGGTGACGAGGAACCAAACACAACCAATGCTGATCATGAAATCGAGACCGACGCCAACGAGGAAGAAGAAGACATGGCAAAAATCCTCGAACCATTCCACAAAGCACTAACTCATTGATCTTCTTTGCAAGACTGAAGAACACTGATGAACATTGGCGTATGGTATACCAACTCTATATCATATACCAATATTTTTCCATCATTGCATACCAATGTTTTTTCAGCATTATATATCAATTGTATACCACATATCAATATTTTTTCAACATTATATACCAATATATGTCAATGTTTTTCCAACATTGTATATTAACTGTATATCATATACTAATGTTTTTCTAACACTGAATACCAATATTTTTTTAGCACTGTATACCAATGTATATTAATATTTTTTTATCACTGTATACCAATTGTTTATCATATACTAATATTTTTTTAGCATTTTATATCACTTGTATACCATATACCAATGTTTTTTTAGCGCTATATACCAATTGTATACTATTGTTTATAAACTAAATGTTATACTAATGTATACCAATTGTATGCCAAAGTTATACTATTATTTATAAGCTAAATGTTATTGTTGCGATCACTACAAGTGAATAAGATCGCAAGAGTAATACAAGATAAGATACCGAATATCGTTCTCAGATAATAGTTTATGGTTAATAATCTTAAATCTCAATTTAATTTTAGTCTTATTTATTAAGGCTTCAGATCGGGGTTTCAATACCTTAAACAAAAATCAAACGAAAAACAAACAATTGTAGATTTTAAAACAATTTCAAATAAGATTCTAGAATAGTAAAATATCATGTATTCACCTTTAATCTTTATTTCAATTAATCTAATTCTTATTTTTGTAAGTTATAGTACTAATTATCAGAATCTTCTCTCGAGGCACCTTAATACCTATTAGTCTCTTCTCTAATAACCCATCTCGAGGTGTACAATTAACAAACTAATGCAGTAAACTCTATAATCACATGCAACCTCCTATAGAATCAATAACCTCTCCATCAATTGATTCTACTAGGTCTATATTCTAATTATCTAATTGTTAAACTTCTCTCTTGAGTTAATTTAACAATTTGAAATCAATTTATAAATGACCAGTCAATAAAAGCATCAAGAACACAGAGTATAAACAATGTTTCAGAATAAATTAATTAAAATAAAAATCAAAGGTTCTTGCAATCTAAATTACATTCTAGAAATCTAAAGAACTTAGCCAGATATCATATATTGTTCACAGCACAAAGAATTAAACAAATTAAAGATCATACTCCACAGCTTTGATCTTGTTCTTTGTCTTTCTCCTTTGTTCTACTTTGCTCTTGCCATCAAAAGCAATTAAAACCAACAACTCGAATTATGAAACCTAATACAAGAGTCTATTTATTGTGTTCTCTTAAAATACTCGTAGTAACTCTAATTAAACACTAACATGTGATGTTAAATTAACACCCCTAATCACAACACAGCGGTAACACAATGCACCCAAAAAATTTGAATTCTTCACGCACAGTTGCATCTTCTTATCGCAGTACCGAGGTACTCCCTAGGGATACCGCGATACTAGCACCGGAGTTTGTCTTCTTCGTTGTTTTGCATCTTGTTTTTGTGTTGGATAGACGGGCCTTCAATGCTTGGGCCGGGATGCTATCGAGCTTGTGCTTCCTTGCTATTGGGCTTTGGACTTGTAATGTTGGGCTGCTTGCTACATTTGCAAAGATTCATGGGTTTTAAACCATGAATTTTCTCAAGCATTATATCACACGTACAAATATCTAAAAATCATATTAAAATTCTTTAAGTGCTAAAATATATGTAAATGCATGCAATACTAATATAATTGCTCACACACCTATTTATAAACAAATATGTCCTAATTCCTATTAAATCAATGCAAAACATGTATAAAATACATAAAAATAGTTAGTATGTAATGCAATTAACAATTATATCAATATTATATTGACTGTATATTAATATTATATTATTGTTTTTAAGCTAAATATTATATCAATGTTATACCGACAACATACCAATAGTTGTTAACCAATAGTTTTCGATATTTTTGTTATTAAGTTTCTTATTTTTTTTATATAAACGAAAATGGCTGTATTTTGACAATTATTCCTATTTTTTGTACAGAAATGTGTTTTCCCAAATATGAATAGATGTTGGCCCAAGTGTGTTTGTGCATATGTATATCTATATCCTAGGAAAAATATATTTCTTCACAAGAAAATAAAAATAATTACATAAATATTAGTACTTACTTTCATTTTTATACACATACTAAAAACTTAATATAAAAAAATACCAAAAATCAAGGAAAAACACATTTCTGTGCAAAAAAAAATGTAAAAAATAATAAAAATACCACTATTATCATTTTATACATATAGCAAAAACTTAGTAACAAAACTACTACATTCTTTGCACATTAAGATAAACAGTTAATAGTATGCTAATATTTGGTATATAAATTGTATAATATTGGTACACAATTAATATATTAATATTGTAATATCAAATATCAGGATTAGTTAAATTAGATAGTATATCAATATTTGGTTTATAAATTGTATAATATTGGTATCAGTTAATATATTACTATTGTAATATCAAATATCAGGATCACTTAAACTAAATAGTATACTGATATTTGATATATAAATTGTATAATATTAGTATACAGTTGTTGCTCACTGCTGCAACTATAGTATACCAAAATTTGGTCTAAAAATTGTATAATATTAGTATATAGCTAAAATATTATATGGTATACCAATATTTGGTAAGGAATTGTATAATATTGATATACAGTTGCTACTCGCTTTTGCTATTGCTTGCAATCTTCATTCAATAGGATTGCTCAATTCCTGAAAGTCGGCCAGTACGCCGAGTGATTGACGACGCCACTGATTTGCTAAGAGAGAAGGATTTGGACTTGATGATGCCACTAATTTGCTCGAAGAGAAGGATTTTGACTTGATTTCGATGCTTGGCAGTCTTGTGATTTCTCGACTTGTGCATTCGCACAAGAATGCTTCGCAGAGTTGCGTGCAGCATGCGAAGCTCTTGCTTGCCAAGTCCAAGCAACAACAATGGCTTCAACGGCGACAACGTGGGTGCAGCAGTAGCGACAGCAAGGGGCAACAGAGGCGACGACGAGTAGTGGCAAGGTGAGCAGCAACTATGGCGGTGAGACGATAGACCGGCGGCGTGGAACAATCAACAGCAGGCGGCAACAACGGCACAAGCAGCATGCAGGAGCATTAGCGAGCAAGAGCAGTGGTGACTAAGACCATAACAAAATAGTAAAGAGAAAGGTGCATGCACAGGGGCAGCGATACGCCGGCAAAAGTTGTAGCCGCGATGATGACGGCGGAGCATGGTGGAACAGTTTCAGTCGGAAACGACACCCAGAGAATGAACAAAGAAACCTTTAAAAGTGTAAATATTTTTAAAAACCTGATATCACTGAAAACTTTAAAAAATGAGCAAATATTTTTGATAATATTTCTTTAAAAGTGACCATTTCTATAATTTCCTCTTCTATATGTGTGTGAATGTTTGTATAAATGTTTATAAATATATTTTTTTATATAAAGCATAGTAAATATTAATTTATCCAATATTAATGTACAACAAATTACTATTAGGATTAATAAACATTTACAATTTATAATTATGGTTAATAAAATATTTACATCCAAACATCTGATAATATATTCCTCTAAATTTGTCACTCAAATGCCAATTTTGAATGTGAAGGATAAAGTTGTGGAATAGTTCTTAGAAAGTTTACTTGAACCTTTTTTCACATAATATTTAACTAGATTCAAAATACTTATATCATTTATCTTTTAAAAATTAAGGATTCACACATGTATAATTCCACATAAAATTATTAATTTTTTACAGTTAAATTAAAAAATACATATAATTATAAAAGGTTTAACTACATACATGACAATGCATGCCCATGGATACTTGTGATTTATATATCTCATGATAAATTTTTATTATCATACTGAGGTTTGTCTAAAATTTTTTGAACTAATCTTAAACAGTTTATTTTAGCTATTATTCAAGTTAGATAATTATTTATGTAAATTTTAATTAACACCCAAAGGTTATATTTCTTTGGTGCACAAGATAAGATAAAGTTACTTTTATAGAATGTAATAAGATAAAATTAGACAAAGTAAAAGAAGATTTTTTTTTTAAAAAAATTGTGTTTGGTATAGTATAAGATAATCACCCAAAAAAACTTTATTTTAAAAATAAAAAATAGTGACTAGAATTTAAAAAAAAAAGAAAAAGAAAAAGAAGTTGTCACGTTAGCGATCTTGCCAACAATAAGAGGCTGGCTTTATTCTTTACTAATAGGTTAAAATTTGGACCTAACTTATATTTTAAACTGATTCTTGTGCTCATTAAATATGATAACAAGATTAAAATCAATCGTATTCGAAAACATTTTACTTGCGAAACACACCTAAAGTGATAGTTTGTGAGAGATTTAAAAACAAAATAGGCTATCGCCTTTTTTTTTTTCTTTAAGACCGTAATATCGCTTTCTCAATATTTGACTAATCCACTAGAAGTACCTGTCGAGCTATAAGGTTATGACCTAATAGACCCAAGGCGTAAGACGAATTCATTCTTTATAAACAAATTTAAAAAAGATTTAAAAGAAGGTTAGAAGTTAAACTTTTGACCTCTTTGATCATGTCATTTTATAGTTAACATGGGTTCGATATATATTCTTCAAAGATTTTTGAACGCCTATCAATTTTAAGTTGTCCCAATGATTAATGGTGATGTTAATCTTTTTTTAAGTTCTTCATAATGTGTTGTCGGGCTAATTTTACATGTATTTTGAGATTAATTACCTTTTAAGACATTATAGGGCCGTAGTTAAAGAACAAAAGATTTTAATTCAATCTTTTGTTAAAGGACATTGAACCTTCTACTCAATTTAACCACCTCAGTGCTAATGAGAGCAAATAATAACTTACCCTGTAAGTTAGCTAGGGCTAATGATGTGTTTATAGAGGTAGGACCTTGTGGGTCGGTTGGGTCCATCATCACACGCATGGTATCTTCAACAATATGGAACAGTGGGCCCTGATGCCATATAATGGAATTGTTATTAATACTCATAAATATTTTAATATATATATATATATAAACATTTTAATATTTTTTTTAATTAGACAGTGCTGAAATAATTACTTTACTTGTATTTTTCATGCAATCACATCATTTTTTATATTTTTTATATAATATTCCCTAACTAAAAACTAAACACCTATATCTTCTTCCAATAAAAAATGAGAAAATAAATTGACCAGCCACTTGACAGAATTAGGTGTAGAAAAACAAAAATAGGAAAGGGTAAAATTTCTTTACATCTCTTTTTAAGATTTAAATTTATTTTGTTACCTAGATATTAATTAACAAATGATTATTAAAAAAATATTATTTTTAAAAATAATTATTTATTTGGGCTACCAAACACACTCTTTCAAATGACTTACTTAGGCGTTGTAGAGGTCCTTCAAGGGTCTATTTCAATGGCTATTTAAAGGTCAGGTTGCCATAAGAAGTAAAACAATAATGAGATGATCTTTGACATGCAAATGTGTTGTTTTGCATTAGTAACAATCAATGAGCAACAAAAAATGGATTGGAAAATACCAAAAATAAGACCAGTGGTTGGTTAAGTTTATTAGTCAAAATTTACTGATTTTAAATTTAATTAAACCGTCTATATTTTCTATGTCTATGTATAAGTTTTACATGATGAATTAAACATGGCCATTTTTAATGTTTTTCATGTTTTCTATAATCAAATTCTGAAAACAGTTTTTGAAAAAAAAAATTATAATAGTTTTTAAATATAATATTGAATAGATTAGCCCCAAACTCTTATCGGTCGTCTCATTGGGGGTTAAAATTAGGGGTAAAAATTTATGTCATCGTGACATAAATGAATTATGTCGTAAATGTATTGTATCACATATATCATGTCGTAAACGGATTGTGTCATAAACTGGTCATGTTATAAATGGATAGTGTTGTAATGGTATTCGTAATCATATACCTGTATATGACCTATTTAATTTTTTACAATAAAATTTTAAAATATTTTTTGTATAAACATTAATAAAAATGTAAAACATATGAAAAATAAATTAATTTTTTTAAAAATAATAAAAATTATACTATCAATTGATTAATAAATACATTAATTTTAAATTAACTTATTTATAATTTATCTTTTAACTTATCCATTATCGTATTAAATATGTTATTTTGAAGTTTATCATGTTAATCTGTTTATAATCCATATTTAATTGTATCTAATCATATTTGACCTATTTTGACCTAAATCCATTTTTATTAAACTCAAATTTATTAACTTTGTGTCGAGTTATCGTGTCGTATAACAAATTGTCACTCCTAGCCAAAACCAGGTTCAAGCCAGATCTAAGTGTAAAAGGCGGCAATAGACTTAGTTTTCTACTTCAAGTCAAGTTGATGCACACTTTCCCCAACCAAGTTGATATATTATGGGCTTGTACAAGTATAGTTTTATATTTTGAGAAAATATTGACAAAGGATTTATTTTAAACCACAATATCATTCTCTTACAAGTTAATTAGGTTAAGGGGCCTACACCCACCATTAATAAGATCAGGACTTGGAAAACACAACGTCTAAGATGAGCTTATATCCCCTTAAAAAAATTTTAGTGAAGGTTAAGGGACACGTTGCGAGTTAAACTCATGACTTCTTTGGTCATCACTCCTTCTAACCATACTGCCAATACCCGGGTGGATTATTCAGATAAAAGATTAATGTTAAGATATTATTACCTTATAGGATTAATGTTAAGATATTAATACCTTATGAAATTAAGGCAACTTAATAATAAGAAAAAAATGAGTTTTTTTTTTTTTTTTTTGTAAGTAATGTCTAACTAACACATTTTTTTCGATACTTTCTTTAAAAATATTGTTGAATTAATCTAATTATGTGTTCATATATAATTTGAAACAATCTAATAACTTTCAATGGCATATTAACAAAGTACATTTCCAAAGTCTTTTTCTTTTCTTTTTTTCTTTTTTTTTTCCACCACATCATAATTTTATATTTATTAATGAAATACTCCAAACAGTTACAATATTATAAAGGATTTGAATAGAAAATGACTGTTCAGGTGCACAAATCTCACATTTAGACTTAAAAGTTTTCATTTTAGTAAAGTTACTTATTTTATTAGAAATATGAATGTTCATAATTTAAAAATTATAAGCATCATTTCTGTCGCATTATTAAGAATCTATTAAATTAAAGTGAAAGCATACATAAATTAACCACAGTGTTAATAAGACACGAGCCTTTAGTTCAGTTAGTCTTCCAAATTAACACGTAACGTTAAGTTAACTCATTAAAATAATAACCGTATACATAAATTAACTTAATATTAATCTTAATTATAAATTTTTATATGTGACCATCACATAAAATAGCAATAGTAATGCGATCTTTAAATATAAAACTTCACTCATTAAATTAATGTGTTTAAGTATGAAAATCTTAATTTTTATTTAATTATTTTAAATAAGTTTAATATTATGTAATAACTTTTTCTATATAATAATATTTACATATAAGTTCAACATATTTATTTCCAACCCACCAGCAGCTACGTTGTAGCCTTTTTGAATGACTTAGATACATCAAACATGGATAATATATCATTAATAATTATTGAATATTAGTATATATTTTAAAATAAACACTAGTACTAGTGATTATGCAATATTGTGGACAACTGCATAAAAAATAAATAATTATAGTAATTAATTTAATATTTTTTTAATTACTGATAATGTTGCTCAAAAATAATTTATGAAGTTTTTATCTTCATGGAAAAAATAACAAAAGAGAATATATATATATAATATCCTGGTATACAGTGCATTTCAGCCACACCATCACTGGTGCGACCCACAAAAGATATAAATATTATTATATCATACCAAGTGGGCCAAATTCAAGTGTGTGACAGCCAAGTTTTATACATACACCCAGCAGGGGTTCCACAGGTGCATAAATCTCCCTGATAACGACAGGTTTTGTAGGTGTGGGCCCCAGCATACTGAGGTTGTTCCAGGTGGGCCCTATTCCAGACGCGTAGCATCGAAATTTCGTGTTCTGTGTCCGTGAGTAAAATTGATTCTCCCACTGCCTTGCCATCCACAATTCTTGACGCGTAGGAAACACGTGGAGGAATTTGAGCCGGGAGACGAATTGCACACCGTTTGTGAAGGGGGACACGTGGCGGGGACGGGTTGTTTCGTTGTTGTTCGCGGACTACGTGGGTTGATGTTGACCATCTGACCTCCCCACTATCTTTAATTTATTTTTTCCTGAATTTATATTCGAAAGAGTCAAAGCTTTCAATTTTGAGCAATGATTGCGTGGCACCTGCTGGTGCGTGTACCTCACGTGACTTTCAATTGGTCTATTAATAAAAAATAAAATAAATATAAAACTGTTGAACAATGATACAGTGTGGCTGGTGATAGATAGTAGCGCTTTACACATGGCGTTCAGTTTCATCAGACAATACTTTTATTTCACTCTCAGCCATTCAATCGCTTATGATTTTTTGAATTGGATGGTGTTCAGATGCTTTCTGGCGAAACATGGCTGACGACAACGCATCCAACATCTGATCCAAAATTTCTTACTATTATTTATTATTTATTTATATTTTTCCTAGATCTCCACGTGTAAA
>JAJIYU010020237.1:0-10514 GCA_030144865.1 Tinospora cordifolia | reverse complement strand
CCAAGAGAACTTATCCAATTAAATAAACTTTTTCTCGTATTCAGCTACAGTCGAATCCTTTTAATTCAACTTGACGAAGTCCTCTTGTAGCTTCCATAGTGTCATCTCCAAAAAGAACCTTTTATGGAAGGCCTCTTTGAACTCTTCCTGGCTCATCTTTTCAACGTCATGTTTGTTTTAGCAAACATTCGTACTACCATGACTCTAGATTCAGTGTCTAGGTTCTCGATCTATTCAGTGGCCTAAAAGTTTTTCTTCTAGGTTCTTTTCATGCATGGCTATATGATTTGGTCTCAAAGCAAATAAATAGTAAAACATGCATATCACACAATCATACAATCAAGCTAGCACAGCAAGGTTTCAAGCGTCCACCTAAGCTTTCAGGTTCAAGTGTTTCATATCATTCTAACCCTTCCACTTAGGCTTCCACCCAGAATAGAACCACACCCAAACAACTTCGCAAATTGCTTGATAACTAAGGTTCCTAAGCCCACTATACTCCACTGCCCCATACTAGCGAGCATAGAGAAACCCATTCTGCCAGAGTTACGGATCATTCACCACACATGGTCCATCATTCTCTGAGTCCATGCTTCCTCCATAACCCCAAATTCCTATGCATCCCATACTACATAGAAATCGAAGGATACAAAAGCTTCCTGATCTCGTGTCCTGATCAAACAATTTTCTGTTTTCAAACAAGTTTCAGTCTTTAGCCTATGTCCTAGTGACTTATGCTTTTGATCCACTGTGCGACCTATGGCTACACCTATATCTCTACCTAAGGTCAATCCCCAAGACCCATGGTTTTAAACTTTTTGACTCACAAACTCTATCTAGTCAAGACACCACCTTTGGCATCTTTTTCGACTTCTAAATAGTTTCTTGCCCTAATTTTTCACTTTTTAATTTTCTTTTATAGAAAGTAAGGTATTCTTCAACCCAAACCACTCGTATAAGCTGGTGGGACAACCTTCAGATCGGGCGGTGAGACCGAAGTCTACTTAGCAACCACGCCTTCTAGGGCGGGATAACCCACCTCCCTTTCAATGTTTAGCTTTACTTGGGACAAGACTTATCCATTATTAGCTCAACTTGTAGTCTTTGTATCCAAACAAAACATTTTAAAAACATATACTTCCTTTTTGAAAATACTTTCTAAAACGTTTTTCAATTTCAAAAATAGAAGGTAGGGTATTCAAGATTCAATTTAATTCCAAGTGAAACCCTAATTTGAGTTTCTAATTCTAGTTAAACAGCCACTAATTGACTTTCTAATTCTAGCCCAAGGCATTCAAGATTCAATTCAATTCAAAGTGAAACCCTAATTTAAGTTTCTAATTCTAGTCAAACGACCACTGATTGACTTTCTAATTCTAGTCTAAGGCACCTAAAGCCTAGGTTCTGATACCACCTTTGATATTAGAGGAAACTTTCTAATTTTGGCCCAGCAACTAATGCCTAGGCTCTGATACCACACCCCAACCCCCTAGAGATAGGTTTAAGCTCAACCACAATGCGGGTTGGGGCTTATGTTACATTCACAAGTACACAACTTGCATCTCAATTCCTTTATTTAAACACTTATTGAAAACGTTCATGGATACATCACAATGTATTAAAGTTCAATTCAATAAGGCTATACAATTAGATAAAGGAATACTTGAAACTCTTTATTTATTCAAATAAAATAAAGAAAGTTATATTCTTAAATTAAAACTTGAGTACATAACCTTCAAAACTTAAATCAAATTCAACGAAAGTTTTAAATTCAAAATTTGGGCAATATCCCCTTAAAATAGAACTTTCAAAACTTAGAAATAATCTAATATCCATGTCCTTCATGATTCAAGTCAATTTCCTGAAAAATAAAAGGAAGGGGTGAGCACATAACCTATTGGATCATTTATTAAACAACTAAGTTACTATTCCAAATCAATAGCACATCCAAATTCAAACACTTTCATGCATTAAGTGATTCAAGCAACTTTTTGGTTGTAGTTGACATTAAGACTGAAAGGGGTTCTACTCCCTTGATGTTCTTAATTTAGGTACCCCTCTTTAGGGTGGAAAGACATTTCTTTGTCACTTTCCATTGGATGCCACATACGAAGTATCCCTTAGTTGCGCCCCGCAACCATACACTCCAAGCATGTGTTAAGAACACCCATAGCACCCATATAGGTCACTATGACAGTACGTGGTTCTTATCTTTAATCTCTTATATTTAAGAATCACATAATCATGAAAGAAATTCAAAATATAAATGTCAGAATTTTAAACAACCAAGAAAGCATGAAAACATTACATCGCATGCTTGAAACATTGAATTAAATCCTAAATATGGATTCTTAGCATGCCATGCTCTCATCAGTGATTAAAACATAAAAACATGTTGAACTAAAATTAAAATATGATCAAACATGCTGAAACCAAAATAAAACATGCTGAAAATTAGAATTTAAACAAGCATGAATATGCTAGAAATTTAAAATAGCAAAGTACAGGTTTAAGAAATCTCCTCCACCTTAATCTGAGTTTTTGTTGAATTTGGCAGAGGTTCGCCTTATCAACCACTTTCAAAACTTTAAACCACCAATAAGACTACTTCAACAACTCTCTAAAATATTGAAATAAGAACTTCTCACACAAGAAAGAAAAGAGGGTGAGAAGAAGTGCCAAGAAGAGGGCAAGAACAAACAAAGAGGGAAGTGTCAACTCTTTGCTTTGGGATGAGATGAAAGTGAGCAAGGGGGAACCTAGGGCAGCTCACCACGTTTTGACATATTTCCAAACTCATAAGGGGATGGTTTAGGTGAGAAAGGCAAGTGTGTTCATGGTTGGCAAGTGGGACCATTAAGGTTTCCAATCCAAGTGTGAGCAAAATCTTTGAATCTTATTTGTTTCTTTTATGTGTGTGAACACAATTAAAGGTTTAGAATATATTCTAATCTCTCTTAGATGTCCTCTATTAGTAGGGAAACATTCTAATATATTGTGATTCATAAAATCAAATAAGTTTCTAATATGAGCACACAAAAACAAAGCTTTGGAATGTTTCTTATTTCCCTTGGATTCTTTCCCTTTTTGACTCCACATGTGAGCATGAGGCAAGTTTCTATTTTCTAAAATTTTTAGGTGAAGGAATCTTTATATATCTCTTTGAATTAGTCACACTCATTAAACTTCTATCTTGGGTTTGTCACACGTGTGCCCACACACACACTTATGAGACATTTTATATGTAACCTTAGTATACATGATCATTTATCTTGGCACATGAAATCATTCTTCATGGTTTCTATAAGTGTGGGCATACTTTATCATTTACGTGGCACATGGGATCATTCTTTATGGTTTCAAATAATGGATACATCCCATGGAGCTTAGGGTAAGGTAGGGTGCACATGATCATGGTGTTCCACCCGTGTGACTTGCACATGTTAGGGGTGGCCATGACTTCATGGGTTCACAAAAATCAGATACAAATTAATATCTCCTTATTTAAATGAAAATATGATTTATATGCTATAGTTTTGGAATCACATGAACCTAATACACATTTTAAGGTATGGTTTGGCCTCGGATGATTTTCCCTCAAAAGCTTTCCTTATTTAAGACCCATTGAGGTCACTAGGCAAATGAAGATCCAAATCTTGGTCAATTGTTCTGATTGTTTGATATGTCATTCATTTTGTTAGTTCATGTTATTTTGTTTCGTTTCAGGTCATTTTGATCCCCCGAAGTACCCTCAATGATAATTCTTTCTAATTTAGACCCCCTGAAGGACGTTTGGCAAATGAAAACCTTAACCTTGACCAATTATTCTAATTTTTACATGTTGTCTCCTTAGTTGGTTCATGTGGATATACTTCATTTCAAGTTGTTTTAGGTTTCTAAGGGGCACTAAATGAGAGTTTTAGAAACCTGCCAAATTTAGCCTCGAAATGAGATCGGTTTCATTTTACACCCAATTTTTTTTTAATAAATGATAAATTTCATTTAATTGGGTATAGAGGATTTAGGGTATTACAACTCAGAAAGAGCTAAATCTAAAACAACAGAGATGGATGAAGTTTCTGAAGGAGTATAACTTCCAACTCCACTACCATCCACAAAAAGCTAATGTCAGAGCCGATGGCCTTAGCAGAAAGTTCGATAAGAGGAATGAAGAAAAGGGTAAATGTATTAGCTGATTAGTGATTACAATCTGAGTGTAACTTTGAACGAAAAACAAGCATACCTATGTGCATTGGTTTGCCAACTAGACTTGCTCCGACAAATTAGAGATGAGCAAAAACATGACAAATGGATTGTGGATGTGACAGAAGGTGTCAAACAAGGCAAGCATACCAGTTTCAGATTGATGTTGAAGATACATTGAGACTTGAGGATAGAGTATGTATACCAGAGAGAGGGCAAAGCACAAGAACCATACTGGATGAGGCACATCAGACTAAGTACATGATGCATCTAGGAGGTGATAAGATGTACCAAAACCTCAAGAAGACTTACTGGTGGAGAGGCATGAACAGGGACATAGCCAAATATGTCTCTAAATGTCTAACCTGCCAACAGGTAAAGGTCAAACACGAGAAACCATTGAGGATGTTGCAACTACTTTTGATCCTAGAATGGAAGTGGGATAATATTGCAATGGACTTTAAGAACAACCTACCCAAAAATCAGAAAGGTTAAGACAAAGTATCGGTGATCGTAGATCAGCTCACAAAGGTAGCTCATTTTTTACCCATCCGATATACAAACACAATTGAAAAATTGGGAGAATTGTATGTCAAGGAGATAGTAAGTCTACATGGTGTACCCAAGATCATTGTATCAGATGGAGATTCTCGATTCACATCTCAGTTCTGGCAAAGCGTCCAGAAGGACCTAGGCAGTAGACTCACCATGAGTATTGCGTTTCATGCTCAGACAGATGGGTAGTCTGAGAGAGTAATACAAATATTAGAAGAATGTTGAGAGCATGTGTTCTTGACTTCAAGGGTAATTAGAGCAAATACTTGCTACTTAAGAGAATTTGCTTACAATAACAGTTACCAAGCAAGTATCAAAATGGCTCCATATGATACTCTCTATGGCAGACCTTGTAGATCTCCATCCTGCTGGGCAGAGTTTAAAGATCATGTACTTACAGGGACAGACCTAGTGCAAGAGATGAACGAACAGGTGAAACAAATACAAAAGAGTTTAACCATAGCTTAGAGTCAACATAAAACTTATGCAGATAAGAGGAGAATACCTCTAGAGTTTCAAGAAGGTGATAGAGTGTTCGTGAGGATCATCCCGCAGAAGGGGATTAAACGTATTGGGATCAAAGGGAAGCTATCACCAAGATTCATTGGTCCATTCAAAATACTTAGGCGGGTAGGTAAGTGTGCTTACAAATTGGATCTACTGAACAAAATGTCCTTGATCCACAATGTATTCCATGCATCGATACTGTAGAAATATGAACCGACCCCTCTCACATTACACATTGGGAAGAATTCAAACTCCCGGATAATGCCACTTATGAAGAAATAGCTATCAGAATACTGGATCCTAAAGTACAAAGTCTCAAAACCAAGGACATCCCTCTAGTTAAGGTTCTATGGAGACATAATGACCTAAATGAAGCCACCTGGGAATTGGAGAGTGAAATGCAAAAAAAAAAACCCAGAGTTCTCACCAAGAGTAGCTGATTAGAGAACATCATATAGGTATATAATTATTTTAAATTTCATGGACAAATTTCTTTTAAGGGGAGTAGATTGTAATAATCCAAATTTGTCAAACAAAGGCAACGAATAGAATACAAAAAAGGGCTTGTGCCCAAAAATCATGGTCCCCATTTATGGGACCACACTCTTGCAATTTGGGACAACCCACCTTGTGGGACTGTGATCCTAAAAGGTGAGAGTGTGATCCTGCATTTAATGTTGGCGGTCTGTTAGGACCGCGGTCTTCGTAAAGAGGACCACGATCCTGCAACAAGAAAATCCATGGAAAACCCACGACGTGTGACCACAATCCACGAACCGCAGTCCTGCGGTTAAGACACCCCTAAAACCATGACCCTATGACCCATGACCACAATCCTACAATTGCAAATCAAAATTGGAATCTCATAAACCCTAAGTTTTTCGCTGATTATATATATATATATATATATGTAGGGTGCACAAGAAACCCTAAACACACTTCCCTTCTCATGTCGTCTTTTTCAAAATCTCTCATCTTGTCTTCTCGCATCTTAAGCCAAGTCGTTTAGCATTTCTCATCGATCTTTTACAAATAGCATTAGGAGAAGAACAACGCAAGGTGACGTTGTATCAAGTCGCTATGTCTTTTGAGACGAAGATCAACGAGGTAACATGTCATTCTTGTTTCGAAATCCATGTTATCTGAAACCACTTTGAAATTGGTTGACTGTAAAACGTTTTCCTAACTTACTAGCCTGCAAGAAGCAATTAAAGATGCTCTTTGGAGGGAAGCAAATGGAACGTTGTGACCTCCTTGAGATGAACCAAGATTTGTGTGTCATTAGATAAGAAATGGTTATACTTCGTTTCGTATTATCACGAAGAGACGTAACCAAAACTATTCCTAACGAACTACTCAATTTTCAGGGCGCGACCCAACTGTAGGATATTCATGAACGTGAGAATGAATAGAAGAAGATCACCTAGGTCAAAGGTATAATATACTTCTACCAAATTCAAGTTTTAATATCTGTAACATGTGGTTTAAGAATTTGAAGCCTCAGTCACAAAAGAAAAGAAAACACACACGGGATGCAATTTCTAAAATACTTTGTGACTATCTCAGTGCTGCACATGGCACATTGCAAGATTGACCTTGTTTTACTATAGTAACATGGAGAGTACTGCGGTAACACGATGAACAATCAGTTTATTGGACTTTTGCACATGAAATTGTAACCACAACAATAATTGATAGTTAAAACCTATTCAATTATCGTATATCTAGTAAATCGCTTAACAATAGTTTAGGGATTAAAAATAATGCAAACACTCATATTGATGAGAATGTGCATGTTGAAACTTTAGGTTGAGAATTTATAACCACTGTGGCATAAATTAGATCGTGAGGAGCGAAATAACAGGTGGAAGTGACTACCTCAACTCTTCCATATTATTTTGGTTAAAATATTGAACATGATTGCTTGTTTATTATTAATAATTATTTAGAAGCGTGTTAGGGGTGTATACCTATTTGAATGATTATTTACCTATTTTGTGGATTTATAGCATGCCATGTTTTGTATGAAAGTACATTACAGTTAAGAATCAATGCCATATGATGGATAGAATGATTAATGTGATTATGAGCATGATAACTTGTCTATTTATATCCATTAGTTATTTATATTGGATATTTGAAATGTGAATATGCTTGTGATCATTAATCAAAGATGATAAAGAGAATTAACCACATACTGACATTGTGATGTAGATATTGTGGTAGTAGTTTGTCATCATTGTGGGTATTCCTAGTCCTAGGCGAATCTCTGTTTGAAACTAGACTGTAAGTCTAAATGAGACTTCACTCTCTGGTTGGATGATCAAGTGAGACATCAACCCAAGATAGGGTTTTGGAGTGTGTAAAAGCCTTGGCATTACATTGAGTTTTTTGAACCTAAATTGGAATGCTGGGGAAGAACCCCTTTCGGTCTTAACGTTAACTCAGACAATTGAATCGTTGAAATGCGTAATGTATTATAAGTGTTTGCATGTTTGTGTTTTAACTGTTGTAATATTCGAGATGTTCTTGTGTAAGATCCATTGGGCTCTTAGCTCACCCCCACTAATGTACTTTTCAGGTGACCACTGAAGATACTTGCTCGCAGGCAAATACTTGAAAACTGTTGGAGTAGTTGACACAATCCACTGTTTGGGTTGTGTAGGTGTAGCAGTTTACTTATATTTATAGTTGTAGGGCACAAACCCACATTTCATTTATGTTTAGCTGCTTTGTTTATCAACTTTGGCCATGGGGCCAACCCTTCTATTATTGATTCATTTTGAACTCAGACCATAGGGTCAGAGTATGTGATTTCATCTTCTTGAGATTAACCATGTTATTATTTTTAGAAATGCCATCCCTAAGTTTATTCATGCTTAATATTGTTGTTTATGTTTCCGCCCTTTGATATGTATCAGGATGGTATAAGAATGAAAGAACACAAAAGTAACGTTCCTGGTCTCTGGATATCCAATGTGGGAGTAACCACACCTTGTGATTAATTTCGTCTTGAGGCAAGAGACAAATATGCCCAGTTAGCGACATGTGAGAAACAAGATCCGGGGGTTGGGGTGTTTTATATTCCCAAATGACCTACCTGGATTAACCACAACACAGACAAGTAGAGTTCAATATTGAATTTCATCTAGGCACTGTCCCCATAACCATTCCACCTTATAGAATGTTAGTGGTAGAACTAATTGAGCTGAAAACACAACTAGATGAGCTTCGTGAGAAGGGATTTATTAAACTTATTGAGTAACCATGGGGAGCTCCAATACTTTTTTTGAAGAAAAAGGATGGATCCATGAGTCATTGTGTTAACTATTGGAAGTTGAATTACATAACGATCAAGAACAAGTATCCGTTGCCCAGAATAGATGACCTATTTGATTAGTTGAAGGGAGCCACACACATATCCAAAATTGATCTAAGGTCACGTAACACTATAACTCCCCCCAATTTGATTCTTTCCCATTCTATTGACACCGAGAAGTGGGTCGATGTCACATTATTTCCATTTTTCATACTCTCCATTCTTATCCCAATTCTTTGGGATTTTTGAGTAACATATAATTAGATACTCATAAACATTTCTAAATAAAGCAATGAGAAATTTAATATCATTAATTAAAAGTAATAGGTAGAAAACCTTACTAATGACCTAATTTCATTAATTGGTAATAAATGGTATGAAACCTTAAATTTACTCCATAATTCATAAATATAATATTTAGAAACGATTGAGTCAAATAATTCTATAACATTAATTATTTTCAAAATTCAATGTACATAACCTTTGAGTCTGTTACAGCGGAATAAATCTTAAATTACAAAATTAGGCCAACATGTCATTACAATTACGTAAAACTTGCTAAATAAAATATTCAAAGAAAAATGTTGCCTCAATAGCTATCATGCTGTCTCTGTTTTTTAATTTCTTGAAAAGTTAGAAAATGGAAGGATGAGCGCACAGCCCAGTGGATCATTTTTAATATTTAACTCATTATTTCAACAAATAAGAAATTCAAGATAAACACTTTCAAACATCACATGATTTAATCAATTTCTTGTTTAAAGTTGTAATAAAGACAAGAAGGGGTTAACCTCGGTGTTCCTATCAAAATACTTGTCCAAGAAGAAAAAGGGCAATCCTTTATTCCAAATTCCACTAGATTTAGGACCTCAACCATGTGACCTAGAAACGAACTCAAAGTTCACATCTTGAGAACACCCACAATAATCCCTGTGGAATACTGCACTGGTACGTGGTTATAATCTCATTTAATTTTTTATTAAGTAAAACAAAATTGCAATAATGGACTAATATGACTAAATTCAACATGTGAGCATAACAAGCATCATAACAACACATAACATATATGCAAACCTAAACATGCGGTCTAAGCATGGCATGCTTTATCAATGATGATAAAACGTGTATATTCAAGCATGAACATCTTATTGAAATCAAAATAATAAGATAAAACTTAGAAATCACTTCCACCAAAGTATTTTCACTCTTCTGAAGCCTCAGTTGAACCCCTTTTAGAACTTCCCAACTGTTACCACAAAATTTTAGTAGCACTTCGTTACTTCGACTCCAATTGCTACAAAATTTCAGCAGCACTTCGTTACTTCTACCCCAATCGCTGTTTAGAACAACCCTAGAAGAGAGAAAGAATGTCAAGAGAGAGGCAGAGGGGGTGAGAGAGAGCAAGAAGGAACTTGTTCAGTTCTTGTTGGGGTGAAGAGAATGGTGCTCATGCTTCGGTCCGAATGCCAACCGTAAATAAAAAATTGTTTGAATTGCCTAATGTACAAAAGTTTTTGATATGCTTGGTTTGTTTGAATTGAAATAATGATTTAGATGTTTAGAAAGATCCACTGGGTTATGTGTTCACCCCTTCTATTTTTAAGGTAATTGGTTTACATGAAGACCATAAAAATTAGATAGATTTTTTTATTTAAAAAGTTCTTAATTCCTATGTAAGGGCATGTTACCCAAGTTTTAAGACTTCTGCTATAATAATTTTTTTAATAAAATTATGTATTCAATTTTATTTAATTAATTGAGTTTATGAATTTCAATTATTTCCTTTATTATTGCCTTATTAAATTCCTAAATTTAAGTCATGAACTGTTAAATACGATCAAGGCATGAAATAATTGACATAGAAAGAAAGTCAAGTGTGTGTCACTTGTAAAGTAACATCGGCCCGACCCGCCGTTTCGTTTAACCCACT